>PVJO010000405.1:168049-248130 GCA_004026905.1 Hystrix cristata | reverse complement strand
CGTATTGAGGGCATATTTACTGCAAACAAGTTTCTGGTTTATGGGGGATACTGTTATATAACCACAAATCTAGTTCATAAGGTATAAGGTGGCAGATCAATAGCTACTACAGTTTGTTATTTTCTAGACTATGTCTGATGCTATTATTGTTGCTGATTGTATTACTTTAGCCAAGGTGACAGAATTGTTCTACTCAGTTCTTCCTTGCATGCCAAGACTAAGATTGGCAGAGGGTCACAAATAACACTATAGGCCACGGTCAAAGAACTAAGAGCTGGCCAAATAGACAGCAACTTCTCAGCCCCAACAAATTGAAGAGGTAAGATTTTGCAACAGACTCATAATACAAAAACCAGCTATATCTGTCAAAACAAAAAAAGCTACCTGCCACAGGCAATTCATAAGCATCAACCCAGGAACTAAACAAAAGAAGAAAAAATAGAAAATGAGAAGACACACAAATAAGATGCAACCCCATACCTCCAGCTCACCAAAAGCAAACCCAGGGGGTAATGAAGTGGAACAATCTGAAAGCTTCCCACCCAGACTCTTGGAAGCAGTAACAGCAGCAGTAACAAAGCAGATGAGTGAGGCTCTAGAAAACATCAAAACAGAAATCATTTCTGGAATGAAAGACATGATCAGTGACCCTAGAGCAGATACCAATAAAAAAATAGAAGAGCTTAGAAAAATGATGGAAACCATAAATGCCCGACACAGGAAATAAATGGAATTTATGAAACAGATTCAAACAGATGTCCAAGAGATTAAACATAACATTGAATGTATCAGCAGTAGGATGAAAAAATGTGAAGAGAGAATCTCAGATATAGAAGACAAGAGTGTGATTAATGATCGAGAAAAGAAAGAGTTCTTCAAAATGGTAAGGGACCATGAAAAATCAATACAACAGCTGCTGAATGACACGAAGAAAAATAACATAAGATTGATCAGAGTCAATGAAAGAGCAGGAGACAGCACAAATCACATAAGAAATCTCTTCACAGAAATGATGGCTGAAAACTTCCCAAGTATGGAAAAAGAACTGGACATACAGATAAGTGAGGCATACAGAACTCCAGTTAGCCATGGTCAACAAAAATCTACCCCAAGACATATAATAGTCAAATTTCCAGAAATTCAACACAAGAACAGAATATTGAAAGCTGTTAGAGAAAAGAAACAAATAACCTATCAAGGAAAGCCCATCAGAATCACAGCAGACTTCTCAACACAAACCCTCAAGCTAAGGAGAGCTTGGAGTGAAGAATTTCAAGCCCTGAAAGACAACAACTTCCAGCCCACATTGATGTAGCCTGCAAAACTGTCTTTCAAAATTGATGGAGAAGTAAGATACTTCCATGACAAAGAACACCTGAAGAGATTCATGACCACCAAACCAGCACTACGAAATATTCTGAAGGACATTCTGGAAAGAGAAAATGAAGACTACAACTCCAGGAATCACAACAGAATGAATCCTTCAGGCAAGGCAAGTAATTAAACAGAAGGGAAAACTAGGAAGCCAAGAACAGGTAAATAATATGACAAGAATAAGTCAACATATGTCAGTTATAACTACCAGTGTAAATGGTCTCAACTCGCCAATCAAAAGAAGCAGACTGGCAGAATGGGTCAAGAAGCAAGATCCAGCAATGTGCTGCATACAAGAAACACATTTAATTCAAAAAGAAATTCATAGACTGAAAGTCAAAGGATGGAAAACAGTATTTCATGCGACAGGAACCTGGAAAAAAGCAGGGGTACCCATTTTGTTTGCAGAGTGGATTTCAAGCCAAGACTCATTAAGAAAGACAAAGAAGGTCACTACATCCTTGTAAAGGGAACAACCCAAGAAGAAGAGATGACAATCATAAATATATATGCACCTAATACCAGCGTGCCTAATTACATACAGCAAATATTGACGGACATGAAAAACCAAATAAGCACCAGTACGATTGTAATGGGGGACTTCAATACCCCACTGTCACAAATCGACAGATCAACTAAGCAAAAAGGCAACAGGGAAATATCATAACTAAACCAAACTCTTGAACAAATGGACCTAGTAGATGTATACAGAGTATTCCACCCCACAACATCAGAATACACGTTCTTCTCAGCTGCACGTGGGACTTTCTCCAAAATAGACCGCATACTAATTCATAGAACATGCTTAAGTAAATGCAAAGGAATTGAAATTATCCCATGCATACTATCAGACCATAGTGCATTGAAACTGGCAATAAACAGCAAAAGGAACCGCAAAAATTCCATAAACGCATGGAAATTAAATAGCACACTCCTGAACAATCAGTGGGTCAGAGAAGAAATTAAAGAAGAAATTAGATAGTTTCTGCAACTGAACGATAACGCCAATACAACCTACCGAAATTTGTGCAACACAATGAAAGCAGTTCTACGAGGGAAATTCATAGCATTGAACGCCCATATCAGAAAAACAGACCGAGCTCAAATAACCTAATGTTCAACCTCAAGCTTCTAGAAAAAGAAGAGCAACTCAAACCCAAAGCCCGTACAAGGGAGAACATTATAAAGATTAGCGCTGAAATTAATGCAGTTGAAACTAAGAAAACAATACAAAGAATCAATGAATCAAAGAGTTGGTTCTTTGAAAAATTAAATAAAATTGACAAACCCTTAGCCAACCTTATTTAAAAAAGGAAAGAAAAGACTCAAATTCATACAATCAGGAATGAAAAGGATGAAATCACAACAGATCCGGCAGAAATCCAAAAGATCATCAATACCTACTTTGAGAACCTGTATTCTAATAAGATCGAAAATACAGACGAAATAGATTCCTAGATACATATGAATTACCAAAACTGGATCAAGAAGATATAAAAACTCTAAATAACCCAATATCAGCCACTGAAATTGAAGAAGTAATTAAAAACCTACCAACAAAGAAAAGCCCAGGTCCTGACGGATTCACTGCAAAATTCTACAAGAAATTTAGAGACGATTTAATGCCACTAATTCTGAAACTCTTTAACGAAATTGAAACAGAAGCAATACTCCCAAATTCATTCCCAGAAGCAAGCATCACCCTGATACCAAAGCCAGAGAAGGATCCAACAAAAAAAGAGAACTACCGGCCAATCTCATTAATGAACATAGATGCAAAAATCCTCAATAAGATACTGGGAAACAGAATGCAACAAGTTATGAAGAAGATTATACACTATGACCAAGTAGGATTCATTCCAGGGATGCAGGGATGGTTCAACATGAAAGGCAGCCCTGGGGACTGAGCAAGCCAGCAAAGATGGCCCCTGGGCAGCAGAGGCAATATTGTTAGCAGAAGTGGGTCCCCATTCCAATGAAGTGAAGATCAGTCCACATCTCAGTTCCCAGCTCTCAAAGCATGTTTGCTTCCATGAGTCTGTATCTTGCTCCTGGCCTGCCTGAGAGAGAAGACATGGCAAATATCCACGTAAACCAACTACCCAGATGTCTCACTGGGTGACAGGCAGATCCTTTTGTTACCAGTTTGTCTCAGTCTCACCAGATATCCAGGATCTTTGTATCCTAAACAAAACGTTGAGCAGGACACATAGAAGTAGTAAGAAAGGCAGAGATTTATAAAGAGAAAGTACACTCCACAGAGAGGAGTGTGACTCAGAGCAGCCCCCATCTGTTTTGAAGTTAAAGTACGCTTGGGGGAGTTCCAGCACCTAGAGACGGCAACTGGCAGTAACAAAGGCACATCCTCAAGAAGGGAAGGCTGCAGAGCTGAAGGCAACAACTGCAGTGAGCTCCAGACTTGGCTTTTCTTTTATTTTCCTAGAATTTAGAGAGTGATCAGAAGTGGGATCTAACTGGGCTTCTTCCCACTCAACTGTGAGTCTCCACCCTCACATCGGGAGGGAGAGTTTGTGAACATATACGGGCCTAGACAGAATCAGCACAGTTGCCAAAGAATCAGGATGCTAAAGAACTATGGGGAGGGTGAACCATATTTCTCAGGTTCATGTTGAGATGTCAGGGACATATGACGAGAAACGGGATAGTCTTGTCATCTCCAAAAGCCAGAAGGCAGGGCTAGGGATTTAGCTCAGTGGTTAAAGTGCTTGCCTTGCAAGCACAAGGACCCGAGTTCAATCCCCAGCGCCAAAAAACAAAAAAAAAAAAACAAAAGCCAGAAGGCATCTTGTCCGTTGAGCCTCTGGCCAGGATGTCTCCCACACTATCTCCTGCCTTGCTTTCAAAGGAATAATTTTATGACTTTCAGTCACACACATACCGCTTGAATATTAAATTATTTTAAATAAGATCAGGAACAAGAATTCAAATCTTCCAATCCAAGGCAGCTTTTCCTACATAACACTCAGTAAACAACTTGATAAATACACATCTGCTTGTTTGACGTGGAAGATACCAGAAGAACAAGGCACAGTAATCGCCCATCCTTATCCAGTTGCCTGAAAATCCCTGCCTCCATGGGTTTCCTCTGGTCGAAAATATGGAAGCCTTCCTTTAAAATGCAAGTATCTTCTAGGAAGGTTGACACATAAATCATTGTCTTCCGTTAATCCCACAGAACCAAGCACTTCATCAATCACTAATTTTTCTCCGTGTTATGCTAACTTAGAAGGTTTCTAGACACTGAATAGTGTGGGAATAAGGGACTGGCGGAACACCTGTGTTCAGGCCTCTGTGTTTTCGCCTGAAAAACAAAGGGATGGAGTTGACTGTTGGTAAAATCCCAAAGTCCAACGCCCTCTGCTATGATCTAAACATGCCCCCAAAATTCATATGTTAAAAATGAATCACCATTGTGACTAAGAGGTGGGCCTTTTTAGGAGGTGATTAAGTCACAAGAGCAGAGTCTTCATGAATGGGACTCGCGATTTTTTAAAAGATGTGCACAGATAAGCCTAGAGGACAAAAAGCCAATCTCAGAAAGACAAATATAGCATGTTCTCACTCACAGGCGGAAGCTTGAAAGTTGGTCTCAGGGGCTGGGGATTTAGCTCAGTGGCTAGAGTGTTTGCCTAGCAAGCACAAGGCCCTGACTTCAATCCCCGGCACCAAAAAAAAAAAAACTTGGTCTCAGCCAGGTGCGGTGGAGCACCCCTGTAATACCAGTACTCTAGGAGGCTGAGGTAGGTAGAGCATGAGTTCAAGCCTACCCTGGACTATATAGTGAGTTCAAGGCCAATATAGAACACATGGAGACCCTGTCTCAAAACAAACAACAGATAAGTTGATCTCACAAAAGTAGAGAATAAAGTAATGGTCACCTGGAAAAAGAGGAGAGCGATGAGAAGTTAGAAACAGGTGCCAAAGTACGGTTAGAAGGAATAAGTTCTAGTGTTCTCTAGCACAGAGGGGAATATAGTTTACAACAATTATATATTTAAAATGGACAAAAGAGAAGTTTTTAAATGTTCCCAACACAGAGAAATGACAAGTGTTCGAGGTGATAGAAATACTAGTTACCCTGATTTGATCATCATGTACTGATGAACACATATCCAAATATCACACCATAAAGAGGTACAAATTTTTAAAATAAAGTGTGATGTTGCTCTCTATGCTTTCCCTTGATCTTGGACTTATCGGTCCTCAGAACTGTGAGAAATAAATTTCTGTTGTTTGTTAATTACAGACTAAGACTTCCGATTCCATACAGGGTGAACTCAACCTTGTACATGTGTCTTAGATTTCCTTGCACAACAAAGTCCCGCTGCTTTCCCATCTCTGTTTGGCATTTTCATCCAAATCTCTTTGTTCTATTAAGCAGCTGTTTAGAACTTTTTATTCATTTAACAGGTGGACCTTTTTGAAGTTCTCATTTAAAATAATTTAAAATAATTTGAAGTTCTCATTTAAAATACTGCTTGAGATTCAAGCAGTATGTGTGCAGTTGAAAGTCATAAAATTATTCATCAGAAAGACCTCTCCTTTTCTCTCAGAGAGCAATTGAAGTGTGCAGCTCCCCTGAGCAAAGCTCATTGCCTGCAAAGTCTCTCTTCAGCAACGCTTTGCCACCATCACTAAATTGAGTTATTCCGACAGCCTTTGATGCTCTGCACTTTTTTTTCCTAAGTGTGCATATGAAAGCCAAGCAGCAACATAATTTAATTCTTTAAGATTTACTTTTTAATCACTAGGGTGGTTCTTGTGGGGTACAGAGAGTTGACCCCATTTTCTCAAGTTAAAATTGATTTAGGTCAAATAATTCTTGGAATTTGAATGAGGTATTTTTCTCTTTATTGGCATGAACTTCAAGCTTCATTTTCCAGCAGCTGAGAACATCTGTGCTACCTAAGAATCACAGATGATCTGAGGAAACCAAATGTGGGCAAAGAGGGTGTTCACAATTTGTTGCATTCTAGCGACAGAGCTCTCCGTGATGATCTGAATTGGCATCAAGGTACAATTGTGTTAGCTGTCTGAATTCCTTTTACAAAAGGAAAACGAGACAATTACCAAGGACTAAGGAGATAATCAAAATAACATAACCATTTTGCTGTTGAATAGGAAATCTTCCTGCAAACACTATGGCATATTATTCCAGAATAAACAATATTTACCATGAGGGGAATCTATTGAAAACTGCGTCATAGAAAGTTAAAAGCCTTTTTTTCTCTTAATTCAAATGGGTACCTGCAGCATTACTGCTGGTTATTTATTCAATGAACAAGGAAGAGGTACATCTATATATAATAAAGCACCCCACTTATATCAACAAGATATTTCTCCATACAGGATTTGATCGAGAAAGCCAACTGATTAAAGAAAAATAATCAGAGAAGAGAGTAACTTAAAATCCAGGGCCCCAGTGCAAAGCAGCTCTACCCCTTAGCTGCCTGCAGACTCAAACTTTTATTGATTTGACCATCTGGGCCCTCAGTGAATTAAACTTCATGGCTGTTCAGTTCCCCCCTCATACTCACAGTTTAGGACTCTAGGAGAACAAAGAAGGGCTGGGGGAACCCCAAACCTGAGCCCTTAGAAGGCGTCAATTTCAGAGAGTTTCTAGGAATTCACACTGTGCCGGGGTCTTATAACGGATTTTCTTTCCCTACCAAGCCAACAAAAACATCCCCAGCAGAAGGGAGAAGATAAGACACTCTTAGGTTTATTCAGTAAACGCGTCCCGAGCACCCACTGTGAGCCCAGCACTGTGCTTGACCCGATGGAAATTTCAGATCAAGAATTCGGAGTTAGGTCTGGGAAGTTAGCTCAGTGGTTAGAGTGCTTGCCTCACAAGCACAAGGCCCTGAGTTTGATCCCCAGCACAAAAAAAAAAAAAGAAAGAAAAAAGGGAAGAAAAAAGAATTCAGAATTAAGGGGGCACAGATCATGTTCCAACTCACATTAGGCACTTGATATTTACTGAAGGAAGAAGTGGTGGAAGAAGAGAGCACTGCAAATGGAAAGAATGAACACAGAGACATTAAACTCACAGTTAATCCCGCAGAAAGCATTTGGAGAGTTAGTAACTGGCTGAGTGGTTAAGGGAAATCATATGAGGGCCCCCAAAGGTTTCTAACATTGGAATCCAGATAGCAGGAATGAATGCAATGGATGCAAATAGTGAATCTGGAGAAAGTCAAGGATGACTTAGTTTAGGGATGCAGGAGGACATTCTGGTGGAGACAAGTAGCTCACTTCTTCTCAGATGGACCAGCACAGAGCTGGCAGAGTAGGCCGGGATGGATCCCCAGGGAGCCCCAAAGGCAGGTCCGAGGTAGAGAATTACAGAAACAGATCATCACATTTGGGGGTTCTATCAAAGGCCTTTATATCAACCCTCCATATGTCCTATTGATTTATAATGATCTTCTTTATTATGGGCCCCAAATCTATCTCTCTATAACTCAGAATAAAATTTCCAGAACTTTGCATTTCCATTGTTTTCAATCTATTTGTTCATGATACCTTAATACATATGTTCTTTGGTGTCTCTCTCTCCTCATCCAATTTTGCCATCTCCTTCCTCAATGAAAATGGCTAGAGATCATTCACTTTGCCTTCCTGACAACTGACAGATTTACTTTCCTTCTCATTTAGAAAGACTGAGGAATCTGGTACCTGGGAGACAAGCTGTGGGCTCGGGTTTAACCAAACTGTATCAGTTGTTCCCAGGCCCACTTCCTGGGGTCCAACAGTTCTTCAGATGTCTCACACTGATTAACAGACTCTGGCCATCTCCCCTGGGAACCACAGAGTGGAGAGGGTGTGGCTTGTCTCTGTAGCCTTGCAGGAATCGGAAGGCAAAAAGGAGCCACACAGGATGTCTCCTCGCCTGAAAACATCCTTAACCTACAGGTGTTTGGCAAAATTGTTTTTCTACTGCTCCCCAAACTTGTGTCATTCATGCCCCCACCTTCACAATTTTGCTGTCTTCATATTCCATTTATACCTACCATTTCCTTAATGCTTTTGCTACAAATCAACTCACATTTAAATAAAGGTTGCTTTAAAAAAAAAACTGTTACTTGCCTATAAATGTGAAGTAACCATTACAAGAAGTTAAATTAAAAATAGAATCATCACATTCTAGCTCTCCAAACTAACCTCTGCTCTCTGTTAAAGAGATTAGCAAGGGCTGAGAGAGGTTGTTAAAGACACTAGCACCAAACTGAGACCTCTCCTCAACCAGGGAGATAGGAAGCAGACTCGGCATCATAACAAGAAACACACACACCACACTACCTCTCACCTCAACCCCAAAAAGCAAGTATGAATCTATGGCCTTGAGAAATGTGGAGATTGGGGTGCCGAGATTAAGTAACTTGTCCAAGATTACTCAAGTCGATGGTTAGGCCACAGTTCAAGCCCAGCAAGTCTGACTCTAAACAAAATCCTTTTCTCGTCATGCTGAGTAATGTTGCACCTCCCATAACATAAATCCTCACCTTTCCCCACCTCTGATCGACAGCAGTCTGAACCAGAAGGGAGACATGCCAGGCCAAGTTCACAGGACGAAAGCCCAGCCTTGACACAGCGGTGCACATCTGTTGTCAGTCACAGCTATCTGGGAGGCCGAGGCAGGAGGACCATTAGGGCCCAGAGGTTCAAGACCAGCCCAAGCAACATAGCAAGACTCTACCTATAAATAGATAGACAGCATTAATATTCACTATATTATGATCTTGACTGAAAAAAAAATCCTGCTCTCAAGGCCAATGTGCCTTGTTACCTTCAACAAATATTTATTGTACATTTCACCCATCAGGTCAGTATCTAGGTGAACTCTGCTTGTTGCTCCACTTCTTGATCAAATAACACGGTCCTTCTTAAAAGCACTGGGCATGCTTTAAAAAACTTGAGCAGTTCACATTTAATTTTCAGCTTTACCCTCTTCGGGATTCAAGTTTTATCATCTGATTCCTGGAGGGGGGAAGACATCTTCCCCAGGCCTCTGCATTTCTTCAGGAAAGCACGGCGGAGAGAGAAGAAAAGGAGACTCCAGGCCTCCTCCCCCACCGCCAAGTTTAAGATCTGATTGAAGAGGATGCAGCAACTGCAACCCTTTTGCAATTATCGACTGAAGAGGGGAATTCAGTAATTACTCAAGCCAGGGGTGGCAACATAGGGTAATATACTCGTGTTTAGATTAGTTAATAGGTCAATTCCAAGAGGTTATGGTAGTAAATCCTGGGACTGCCAGCGTCACTCTAATTTGCAGCTCAGGACTGTCTGTGAAGTTGCTGTTTACAGTCAGTTTCCTTGGAGAGAAGTAAATGAAAAGAGAGAATATTTGAATATTGAATGAGTGCTTTCGACAACCTCCATTAGTCCCAGGAGAATCATGGTGAAATGAGTCGATGTGAAAGATCACATGCTGGGGCCAGCAGGACATGGTGTCCGGGCTGAGACCACGAGGCACCCCCTTTGGTGTGATTCTTGCATTCTTGGGGTCTGGTGGGTCAGTATGGTGGAGAATGTGTGAGCTTAGTCACCAGATCCCCCTGTGATGCTGCACTTCTCATCCCTTCATCTTTGGGTCCCTGCCCCATGCCTTGGCTTGTCTCTGTCTCTCCTGCCTAAAGGTGTCCTTTCCAAACCTCTCAAGTAATGTCCCTAAAGCCAACTTGATGGTACCTCTCTTTAAAGACATGCCTGCTGGCCCAAACGAAGATCCGGGGAAAGACTTGTTTATACACGCTCATATTTGGCTTTGCTACCTGCCAAAGTGCTCATATAAAAGGCCAGGTTGGGCCTCAACTGTGGTGGGGCAGGCCAATTATCCCAGGACTCTGGGAGATTGAGGTAGGAAGACTGCAAATTTGAATCCAGACTGGGAAATTTAACAAACTAGCAAAACCCTGTCTCAAAATAAAAAAGGAGGACTGGGGATTTAGCCGAGTGGTTAGAGTGCTTGCCTAGCAAGCACAAGGCCCTGAGTCCAATCCTTGGCACCAAAAAAAAAAAAAAAAAAAAAAAAAAACCGGAAATGCATCAAAATAAAAAAGGACTGGGGCTGTAGCTCAATGCAAAGGCCCTGGGGTCAATCCCCAGTACCAGAAAAAAAAGGCCAGAGCTGGGAGCTGGGAGCTGGGAGTATAGCTCAGTGGTAGAGCTCTTACCTAGCGTGCATGAGGCCCTGGGTTCGATTCCCGGCACCACACGCAAAAAACCTGGTTTGTAATAAATCTGAAGCCAGGACACTCCCCAACTGAATTTTGCAGGTGGAATGAACATATGAATGTAAAGTGCTTAGAACTGTGTGTGGCAGGTACAAAGTACTGATGGTGGCACTAGCTTTCTGATCTTTCAAATCTTTCTGATCTTTCAAACATTAAACACATAGCTAAGATGTCTGTTATAGCCTGTATCTAGATGTTCCCCCAAAGCCTCACGTGGTCCTAGGTGGGGAGTTTTGGAGGTGGCTGGACCTATCGTGTATAATACTGGGATTAAGGGTGTGTGGTTACCACATCAATCCACTGATTGGTTTAGCATAGTTCTGGGTCTGGATAATGGAAAGGCCCACCCTGGGTGTGCGTGGCACCAGCCAAAAAGCTTCGTAGCCTGAATGGGATAAAAGAGAGAGGCAGGCTTGCTGCTTGCTGCTTTGCTGTCTCCCGCCTGCCTGCCATGGACTATTTCGCTTCTGTGATGCCCCTCTGCCGTGCCACCCTGCCTTGGACCCGGCTGATTAAGTACTGAAACCCTCTACAAACTGTGAGCTGAAATGAACCTTTAACTTTGGGCGTCCGGTATTTTGTCTCAACAAGAAAAGTAACTAAGACAATGTCCTATAAGCAATATCAAGACTACTGTACAGCTTGTCATCCAATCACCTTGCAAACAGTAACACCACCTGCATACAAAACATCCAAGACCAGCCCCTTTCACCCACTGTGGGCTCTGTCCCAGACAGGATCCACTCCTGCGCCCTGTATCACCCCACTTCTTCCCGTGCCAGTGTCCCCTTCTGGCTAGAGCCTCCTCTGTCCTTCAGTTGAGCCTGCTCTTCCCAGCCTCAAATTTTAGCTTCCTCCTCAAGAACACCTTTCACTCTCTTTTCGAAACTCAAATCTCTGAATTCCTGTGACACTTGGGTTCAGCGATACCTCAGCTGTCAAATTTAATTCATTCCAAATTTGTGTTCGGACACCAAAAAGTTCAAAAACTGAACACATTTTTCCCATAAGAAGTAATGGAAAACCAAAGAACTGGTTCTGAGGCCCAAAAATTACACTTACAAATTCATCGTTCCAAGACTTTAACAAATTTCACAGTGATTTCTTTCTTTAACTCTACCATGATTCTCACAGTTTTCCTTTTAGCTTTGCTGCTGGTATCAGTAACTTTCTTTAGAGCCATGGTTAAAATATTTTACGTAAATGAAGTGAAAAAAAAACCCACAATGACAAACGTTTTAACTCATTACCACAAGCACTACCGGAGCTTAGACTGAAGCATCAGCCCTTTGCGTCTGCTGTGAGGTGCAACGCACAACTCACTCTCGGACCACACAGGTGTTTTCAACTCGTATTTTTGGCTCAACTATCAAGCAAGTTTATGAACAGCACTTACTAAATTCAACAAAGAAAGTGTCCTTGATCTTTATGCTAAAGATCGTCAGGAATCTGCTAAGGAATCAGAACATAGAAAGGAAATAGGCATCACGTTTGGGGGTGTTACACGGTGTCCCCTCATTTGTTCATCCATTTATTCATTCAACAGTGACTATAGGCTGCCCACTATATGCTCATATCCCATGCAGGGACTCAGAGCTGTAGAACGATAAGCACCAGAGTGTGTGTTTCCAACAAGATCCCAGATAATGTCGTGCTGTGGTTCAAGGCCACACTCTGAGCCACGCCGCCAGAAAAAGTCCCCCACTTGGCGGCCCATCTATGGTGGCCCACACACACTCACCTATGCCACCTCCCTGCCTGCGTCGGCACCTCTGTACTTGCCTTTTCCTCTGTCATACTCTTCACCAAACTTCCCTCCACCATTCCTTACAGAGCTTGTCTTTCTCCAAGTCTACCTTCTCTGGCCCCCAAGCACACATCCTCTATTTCTGCTCCTTATTTGTTTCTTTTCTAGAACATTCCAGAATTTGCAGTAGATATTTATTTATTTGCTTTACCAATAGAATAGAAACTCCGGGAGAGTAGAAGAAATCTCTATCTTATTCTTCTATGGATCCGCCGTGTCTAGCACAGAGCCTAGAATACAGCAGATGACCAACAAATGTGTGAATCCATTAACTCATTCCTTCAGCAAATATTAGCAAGCGTCTACTCTGTCCTAGGCACTGTTCTAGGTCCTGGGCATTCAGTAGTGAACGAAATACACACATAAACCTTGTTCTTAGCATATACATTTCCATAGGAGAGTATGACAATAATCAATGTTTGTAATAAATAACTACATCATATAATATGCTATAAGGTGTTAGAGCTATAGAATAAAATTGAGCAGAGTAAGGGGAGCAGGAATAATTAGAAGAACAAGTTGGGTTGTGGGCCAAGATTGTAAACTGAGTGGCTAGAGAGGGCCTCATGGAAGTGATAAAATATGAGCAGACTCCGGGGTTGAGGAAACTTGCTGTGTGGCTCTCCTGGAAAGCGCTAAAGCAGGACCGTGCAATAGAACTTTCTGTGATGATGGAAATGGTCTCTGTGCTACCCAGCGCAATAGTCACCAGCCACCTGTAGCTCCCAAGCACACGAAAAATGGGGCTAGTGCACATGAGGGACTGGACCTTTGTTTTTGCTTGAAACTTGAATCTAAATACCTACAGGCGATGGATGGGAAAGAAGCAGGCAGTACAGACCTAAGAGCGAAGGGCTGAGGGACTTTGAATGGAGTGTCATGGCAGGAGCAGGGAGAGATGAGACAAAGAAAGATGAGACCAAATGGGATTGCTAGCCATTGTGAGGAGTCTGGCTTTCATTCTGAGTGAGGCGTCTGAGAAAAATAGCGATACACGATTCTATTTTTAAAGCATCCCTTTAGCTATTGCTATTGTATGAGTATGACCTCAAAAATTCATGTGTTAGAACTGAATCCCCATCTTCATATTTCGGGGGCATTTGGAGGTGGGGTCTTTGAAAGGTAATTAGGATTAGACAAGGTTGTGAGGGTGGGGCCTCCTTCATAGCATTAGTGGCTTTGTAAGAACAGGAAAAGAGACCCCACATATACAGACGCTGTATATACAGACGCTGGCTGCCGGACAAGATGCCCTCTGCCATGTTGCAGTGCAAAACAAGACCCTCACCAGATGCTGAGCAGACACCGATGCCATGATCTTGGCCCTCCAGTCTCCAGAGCTATCCACCAAATAAACTTCTATTCTTCAGAAATCACTCAGTTTCAGGAATTTTGTGATAACAATAGAAAAATGGACTAAGACAATTGCTATGCGGCAAATAAAATATAGGGGCTGAGAGTAGACACAAGGAGACCAGCTGGAAGGCTGGCAGAGGTAGCCAGGTGACAGGTGACACTGGATCAGATCAGGACAGTAAGAGTTAAAGAAATGCTTAGTGTCGGACTCTAGATGTATTCTGCAGATTAAATCCATAGAATTTCCTGACAGGCGCCGATTAAAATATATATTAACTGTCTAATATATGCCAGGCACTAGTTAGGAACTACTTCTGAACCAGATTTTCCAGAGAAATGTCACCCAGGCTTTGACTGGTATCCACCATTCCTAAGACAGATTGCCCCACAGGGCATTTCTCACTCTCGATGTCCTACAATTTGGTCTTCAAAAGTTACCTCTTCTGATCAGAGCCAATACAGCCTGCCGGCACGGTGAAATTTGTTGTTATTCTTATTATTATTCACCCAGCATCACTCCACAGTATCTACATTAAGAAAATAGATGACTCTAGTCCTCCATAAATCCTTCATCCTCCAGTTTTATTTCCCTGTCTATCACCTCCTCCTTTAGTCTGAATATTCAGGTTTTCGCATTCAAGGCCAGGTCAGCTCCCTGGAGGACTTCCATCTTCTCCTCTCACATCTGCCCCGTCCTCCTGGGACTCACACAGCCTGAGGATGGGAAATTGAGTCATCTGTCTTCTGTAACCATATGGATAAGATGTAGTCATTAACGCTGTCGGCATTGTTGTGCTTTGGAAGCTAATTAAGACAATTAGCTATTAAATACCAAAAACAATTAAGCTAATTGAAATAAACCATATGCAGTTTATACTCTTGCATAGACCAAAAAGAAAAAAAAAAACTAACATGTGGCTGGATGGTGGTACTACAGATGTTCCGATGCCAAAATAAATCAGGGAATATGGGAGCCAAAGACAGAAGTGTCTTAGCACTCAATCAGTTTACCCCCAACAAATGTTTTTCAAAACCATTTGGCTTGATTTTTGGATGTTTCTTCTACATAGAAAAAAAAGTGTATTTCTGCCCAAATGTGTCTTGCAGGCTATAAAATAGTAGAATTGTACTGTTACTCTGCTTCTGACTCAACTCGATGGCTGAGTGCAGCATCCAAAGACACTCAGAGGAGAAATTCAGCCTCTCAGGGCCCCCCTGAGGTTTCTCTTTAAGCTAACCAGATCTCGGGGAGTGAAGACAGCATCCCATGGTTTTAGGCTGTGACTAGCAGTTATAGACCATATAAATAGTTTCCAAATGGAGGAGAATCAGAGGAGAGAGAGAAGATGTAGAGACCAGGGGAGTGTGTGTTTTTCTGGAACTTTTTCAGCTTCATGTGCCAAAAAACTCCACTGGAATTTGCTTAGGCTGAAAACGATGTTTGGCTGGGAAGGACAACTTAGGAAGGACGAACTAGAATTTATCCAGGAAGACCCAGGAACTCAGGGGTCCCCAGGGACTCATCCCACTCGGGGACCTTTGTGTTCATTTTTCATATATTTACCTGTGAGTCTATATAATCATATTTACTTTTTAAATTAGCTCTTTATTTTGAGATTAATATCACAACCAGAATGTCAACATTGGCAATCAGGTTACAGGACATTTTTATCACCGTGGTGATGTCCAAGTTTGCCCCAAGTTTGCCCCTGGTTTGCGTCCTCTTCCCTCCTACCCATGCCTGCTCCTTCACCCCTGGAAACTTCTCCATTTCTAAAATGCTGTCATTTGAATAACATTGTATAAATCGAATCAAACAGTGTGTGAACTTTTGGGCTGGTTTTTCCCATTCTTCATCATTTTCTGGAGATACACACAGGTTTTTGTATTATGTGCATCAAAAGTTCATCCTATTTCATTGCCCACTAATATTCCAGTTTGTTTAACCATTTACCATCAAAGGACATCTGAGTTGTTTCTGATTTTAGTTATTGCAAATAGAACTGCTATAAGCAGTTTTGTTTTGTTTTGTTTTGTTTTGTTTTTTGTGATGCCAGGGATTGAACTCAGGGCCTTATGCTTGCAAGGCAAGCATTCTAATCACTGAACTAAATCCCCAGCCCCCTATAAGCAGTTATTTATAAATGTTTGTGTGAAGATAATTCTTCGTTTCTCTGGACAAATGCCGAAGAGTGCCATCGCTGAGTCATACAGTAGTTGAGTGTCCAGGTTTTTTGTTTGTGTATTTGTTTGTTTGTTTTCTAGTACACATTTGTGATACGTGATGAATATGTATGTCTTAGTCACTTTCTCATTGCTGGGACAAAATACCTGATATCCAAGAGTTAAAGGAGAAGAGGTTTGTTTTGGTTTGCAGTTTGTATTCAGCCCACAGTTGGCTGGCTCCAAGGCAGGGCAACATGGCAGGAGTACAGCAGAGAAGAAACATTCCACGGTGCTAGGAAGAAGAGTGAGAGCAAGGGAGGAGGAAGGAGGTAGACCCTTCCAGGCCACAACCGCAGTGACCCACCTCCCTGAAACCAGGTTTCACCTCCCAAAATCACACTTACTAATGTGGACTAATCCACGGATGAGTATCATGCCCCCTGTGATCCAGTCACCTCCCAAAAGCCCCACCTATGAGCATGTGAGGCTTTGAAGGGACATCTAGATACAGAACACAACAATCTCCATCATGGAGAGTTGGAATATATACATACCTCATTCCTTTCCTCTTCCCTCTCTCTCTCCTGTCCCTCCACCCCTAAATGCCCTTCCTATTTGCAGAAGGTCTACCTCCCTGTTTCTTATCATCTATGTTTTATTTTGCTCCTTAAATTTATACTTTTGGTTTCTTATATATGAGAAACAATGTGGTATTTAACCTTATATGTATTATTTATTTCACTTAGCTATATTGTGTCAAGGTGCATTCATTTTCTTACACATGACTCAAATTTGTCCTTTTTATGACTGAGTAGTACTCCACTGAATATATGTACCACATTTTCTTTATCCATTCATTTGTCGATGGGCATATGGGCCATTTCCAAAGAGTTAGCCATTGTGAGCTGTGCCGTATAAACATGGATATGCATGTATCATTGTAACATGATATCTGCATGTTTAGGTTTATAAGACGGTGCCAGCCCGTTTTGCAGAGTGGCTGTCCCATTTACTTTCCCCCTGTGACATATGAGCAAACCAGTTTTCCAGTTTCTCCACATCCAAGCCAACATTTGATGGTGTTACTTTTTTTTTTTTTTTTTTTTGCTATTCTGATAGATACGTAGTGATATCTCGTTGCACTTTCAATTTGCATTTCCTCAGTGGCCGACAAGGTTGAACATCTTTTTAGGTGTTTATATGCCATCTACTTAGCCCTTCGGTGAAATGCTTTTTCACCTTTTTTTTTCCCCTCCATTTTTTGCTCATTTTTAAATTAGATTGTTTAGTTTTCTTGAAGTCGAATTTTGGAAATTATTTAATAGCCTGAATATTCTTCCTTTGATAGGTATGTAGGAAATATTGCAAATAGTTTTACAATATTGTTTGCAGATATTTTCTCCAATCTGAAATTTACCTTTTTTTTTAAATTTACCTTTTCATCCTCTTAATAAGATCTTTTGCAGAGTAAAATGTTTAAATTTTCATGAAGTCCAACTTAACAATTTTTCTATGAATGATTCATATTTTTGTTGTCAAGTCTAAGAACTCTATGCCTAGTCTAGACCCAAAGATTTTTCTCCCATTTTTTCTAAAGTTTTTATAGTTTTAAGCTTTACATTTAAGTCTGTGATACATGTTGAGTTAATTCTTGTATAAGATGTAAAACTTACAACAGATTTTTTTTGTTTTTATTTTAGTTTTGTCTATGAATGTCCTGTTGCTCTGTCATTCATGGAAAAGGCTGTCTTTTCTTCAGTGAATTATTTTTGTACCTTTTACCAAAAATCACTTGAGTATATTTGTGTGTCCATTTCTGGGTTCTCTTCTATTAATTGATGTGTCTCCCTCCACCCACACCATAGTCTTGATTACTGAAGCTGTGTAATAAATCTTGAAATCAGGTAGACTGCTTCACCCTACTTTATTCTCCTTTTTCTTATTGTCTTAGCCATTCTAGTTCTATGCCCTTCCATATATAGTTTAGAACAGTCTTGTCAGTATTTACCAAAAAATTGCTTAGATTTTGATAAAAATTGCATTAAACCTATGTATCGTTTTAAGGCAACCTTATGATGTTGGCTCTTCCCACCCATGAATGTGATGTCGCATCATATATTTAGATGATCTTTTATCTTTCATCAACCTTGTATAGTTTCAGCATATGAACCACGTACATTACATTTACACCTAAGTTTATTGTTGTTGCTGCTGGCGGCAGTGGTGTTTTTTTTTGTTTCTGTTTTTGTGGTGCCAGAGCCTTCCTACTGAGTTACATCCCTAACCCTTTATTATTTATTTTTGATTTGGAGATAGGGTCTCACCAATTCTAGGCTGGACTCAAACTTGTGATCCTCCTGCCTCAGCCTCCCAGAGTGCTGGGATTATGAGCATGTGCCACTACACCCAGCTAGTACTCAATATTTTTTGAGTGGCTGTAAATGGTACTGTGCTTTTAATTTTGGTGTACACTTGTTTATTGGTACAACGTAGCAATACAGTTGATTTTCATGTTTATCTTATATCTTGTGATCTTCTTGAACTTGCTTAATAGTCCTAGAAGATTTGGAGTTTTGATTTTTGGCTTTTGTGTTTGTTATACTTTCAGTGTTTGTTGCTTGGTTTTTGGTGCTGGGACTAAAGCCAGGTCCTTGTGTATGTTAAGCACATGCTCTGCTATTGAGCTACATCTATAGCCGTGAGTTTTTTGTTTTTGCCTTAATTTTCATAGATTCCTTAGAGTTTTTTCTTTTTTTCTTTTCTTTTTTTTTTTTTTTGGTAGTGCATGTTAGTAATGCAGAATGGTGAGGGTTTGAGGGGAGATTGGTACACGCATTTAAAATATCCTGATCATTTTTAATCCCAGTTCCTCCCCTCTCCTGCTGATCTCCTTCTCCACCTCCAGAAGTCTACTTCCCAGTTTCCCGTCATCCCCCTTTATCTGTTTATCTGTTCACTTATTTATACATTTCTCGTGTAAGACGAAAATACATGGTACTTATCTTTCTGAGTCTGGTTTATTTCACTCAACAAGATGGTCTCAAAAGTCAGTCATGGCGGAAGCTGAAGCAGGCTCCAGGCCGGCCTGGGTCACCCAGTGACTTAGTGAGACCCTGTCTCAAAACTAAAAAATCAAAAAGCGGGCCTGAAGATGTAACTGATGGGGATATAGCAAAGACCCTGTGTTCAATCCCCAGTGCTGAAAACAGTTCTCTAGTCCCATCCATTGTCTTGCAAAGGACATGATTTTATTCTTTTTACAGCTGAACAGTATTCCATTGTGTATGTATGTACCACTTTTATTTTACCCTTTCGTCTGTTGAAAGGCGTCCAGGCTGTTTCCACAGCTTAGCTATTGTGACTTTCACTACTACAAACATGGTTATGCATGTATTACCTCAGTATGCTGTGGTTAAGTCCTTGAGGAATATACCCAGAAGTGGTAGAGCTGGATCAAATTGAATTTCTATGTTTAGTTTTTTGAGGACCTTCCATAGTGATTTCCATAGTTCGTACTACTTTTCATTCACACCAGCGATGTAGGAGGGTTCTTTTTTTCCCCTCATACTTGTCAGCATTCTTTCATTTTCTTTTTTTTCCCTTTGGTTTTTTTGTTTTGTTTTGTTTTTTTGAGTTAGGGTCTTACTGTGTAGTTCAGGCTAGCGTTGATTCTTGAACTCACTATGTAGCCCAGGGTAGCCTCAAATTCATGGTAACCCTCCTGCCTCATCCTTCTGAGTGCTGGAATTATAGGCATGTGCCGCCACAACTGGCCGGGGTTTTTTGTTTGTTTGTTTGTTTTTGTTTTTGGATTCTTGATGCTAGCCATTCTGAAGGGGTGTGATGAAAATTCAAAATAGTTTTGATTTACATTTCTATGTCTAAAGATATTCAACATTTTTTCACATACTTATTTGGCCATTTGTACATTTTCTGTCAAGAAGTGTCAATTCAGTTCATTCGCCAACTACTTGGTAGTTATTGGTTTGGGGGATTAACATTTTTAGTTCTTTGCACATTCTGGATATTAACCTTGATCAGAAGAGTAGCTAGTAAAGATTTTTTCCCATTCAGGTATTGTCTCTTCACTCTACTATTTCTTTTTCTTCACGGAGGCTTTTTAACTTAATGTAATCTCATTTGTTGACTCTTATTATCCAGTTTTCCCAGCACCCGCCTTCGTTAAGAGGCCATCTTTGGTTTTGGCCCCTTTGTCAAAAGTCAGATGGCTGTAGGTACACACATTTGTCTGTTTCTGTTTGGTTCCAGTGCCGCATTGTTTTTACTACTACGGTTTTGTAGCATCGCTTGAAATCTGGTATTGTAATGTCTCCAGCATTACTCTTTCTGCTCAGTATTGCTTCATCTTTTCTGCTTCTTTTCTAATTCCATGTGAACCGTGGGGCTGTTTTTTCTAGTTCTGTGAAGAGTGAGGTGGGGGTTCTAATAGGGATTGCATTGAATCGTAGATCATTTTTGGTAATAGAGCCATTTTCACAATATTGGTTCTTTTGCTCCATGTCCCAAGAAGGTCGTCACATTTTCTAATGTCTTCTTCAGTTTCTTTCTTCAGTATCTGTTATTTCCATTGCAGAGATCCTTCATTTCCTTGGTTAGGTTGACTCCTCAGTGTTTAATTTTTTGAAGCTATTATGAATAGAAACAATTTCCTGATTTCTTTCTCAGCAGGTTCACTACCAGCCTACAGGAAGGCTATTAATTTTTGTGTGTTGGTTTTGTATCCTGCCACTATGCCTAATTTGTTTATCAGATCTAAAAGTATTGTGGTGGAGTTTTCTGGATCTTCTACGTAAAGAATCATCTGTAAACAGAGAAAACTTGACTTCTTCCTTTAATATGCATGTTCTTTTTCTTTCTTTCTCTTGCCTGACTGTTCTAGCTACAGCAGTACTATATTGAACAGGAGTGAGAACAGTTTTTCCCATTCAATATGATGTTGCTTATGGCTTTATCATTGTATTAGCTACTTTTCTAGAGTCAGTGGTTTGCAAGAGAGCAAATTTAATACATGACATTTACAAGTTACAGCATTCACACAGACAAGCCAAATGCAGGAAGAGTGCAGAATATCTATTTAGACACTGGAGACCTGATAAGATCCAATCAAGGGCTGGAAGCCCACAGCACTCTCCCCTGTACATCCATGTCTGCACTCAGAGGCTGAAGAAATCTAAACCAGAACCAGGATAAGATGCTCACAGTAGAGAGGAAGGCCTAGAGCTCACCTGAAGCCAACAGCAGCTGTCCCCGATGACAGCAAGGCCCCGAGCTCCTTCTGCGATGAGACACCCAAGTTCCCTTCAGGAGAATCAGCCACAACAGAGCTTCTCCTGGGTAACAGCTCGTTACTCTCTTCTGCTCGCGTTCTCCTTTATGTTGTGTCGGCAACAATCCTCAGGTGGATCCTCTACGCCCAGAACCCACCAACTCAGTCCAGCTGGATGTTCTGCTCAAATTGACCATATCAGTCCACCACAGTCATATACAGCTTTTATCAGTTTGTGGTAAGATCCTTTTTTATTTTTTCCCAATTCTGGTGACCTACCCAGGACCTTCACACTGAGCTAGGCCTCCAGCCCAGTTTGTTGCTATTACTATTTTGTTTTTTGTTTCAGACAGGATCTCGCTAAATTTCCCAGGCTGGGCTCATAGTCGTGATCCTTCTGCCTCACCCTCCCAGAGTGCTGGGATTGTAGGGATGTGCCGTCATGCCCACCTAAGGTAAGATTCTTCAGTGTCTATTTTCATCAGGGTTTTTATCATGAAGGGATGTTGGATTTTGTCAAAGACAAGGAAAACAACTTAAAGGATGAAGATTTACTTTGGCTCGTAGTTTCAGAGGTTTTAGTCCATGGTAAATTGCTCTGTTGTTTCTGAGCCTGTGGCAAGACCACAGTGCATCATGGCATGTAGTGGAGGAAACCTGTTCACCTTTTGACAGGTAGGAACCAAAAAGAGAGATACTTGAAGGGACTAGGGTCCCAATATCCCTTTCAACAGCTTGCTCTGCGTGCCCTAACTCCTTCCACTAGGCTTCACCCCTCAGTGGCATCACAGACTGGCATAAATCTTCAGCATATGGATCTTTGGAGAGTGTTTAAGATATAGCATTTTTGTCAAATGTATTGATTTTTTTAAAAACTAGTTCTTCGTTTCACTGATTTTTCTCCATTGTTTTCTGTTTTTTGATTGCTGTTCTTATCTATATTATTTTTCCCCTCCCCTTTCTTTTGAGTTTAGTTTGCTAATCTTTTTCTAGGTTCTTGAGATGAGGCTTAGATTATTGATTTGAGATTCTTCTTCTTTTCTAGTGTATGCGTTTAGGGCTATGAATTTCCCTCTTGGCATTGCTTAACCTGTGTTCCACACGTTTTCATTCAGTTCAATAATTTCTTATTTCCCTTGAGACTTACTTTTCAATTTATGGATTATTTAAAAGCATGTTGTTTAGTTGCCAAGTGTTTGAAGATTTTCCTGTTATTTTTTTCTGTCACTGACTTCAAGTTTGATTCCACTGTGGTCAGATAACAAACTTCATATTATTTTAATTGTCTTAATTGTGTTCCAATTTGTTTTATGGCCAAGGATATGTTCTCTTGGTACATGTTCCATGAAGAATGGAATCAGAATGGCAGAAAGAGCAAAGAATATGGCCTAGAATACAAAATGTGTAATCTGATGTTGTTGGGTTCATGTTCTATAAATGTCAATGCAATCCTATTGGCTGATAGTATCACTGAACTCTTCTAGATCCTTGCTGATTTTCTCTACTAAATGTTGAAAAGGCAGTGTTTAAGTCTCCAGTTATAATTGTGGTTTTTCTTTCTTTTCCAGCCAATCCACTTTTCTTTGAGTATTTTGCAGTTCTGTTGTTTGGTACACACATATTTATGATCACTACACCTTCTTGGAGAGTTGACTCTTCTCATTCTATAATGTCCCTCCCTGTTCTTACTGCCGGTGATGGTGAGAATTCCAGCTCTATGTTAGGCCTCCTCTGAAACCATGCAGAAGGGAGCAGAAAGGGGGCATCATTCCTGCTCAGGAGAGGGCTGAAAGTTCCGGCTCCCCACTTGGCCATCATGAGTGTTGGGGTGGCATCTCGCAGCCTCTCAAAACCAGAAGCCCAGGCTCCCACCTTCACCTTTGTTAGCACAGGTGGGAATGTGCCCACAGTTTTTTTCTGCGGTGTTTGGAAATTATTGTCTCTAAATTCTCTGTTTTCCTATATTTCTCCTTTCCTGGTCCTTCAGCCAGAGAGTGCAGACTTTGGTTGGGTTTTGTTGCTGTTTGGTTTTTTGTCTTTGTGTGTGCAGCTGTTGGCATTTCTGGTTTGCCAGCTTCTTCTGCTCCAAGTTTGGAAAATGAGTGAAAAAGAAAACTGGAAGAACTTACCTATATGTCATGTCGTTCCTCAGACCCCAAGCTGTCTAGCTAGTCTGCCTTTTCTTCTCTTTTGTTCAGAGTCTGGGTTTCTTTCATACATAATAAAAAGAGGTTTTAGTTGTACTTCGCAGGAGAAATAGGAACAGGTGCATTGGTAACTTACTTTTAAATAATAGGTGTGTTTGCCCATCAGCTAAACTCTGTCTCCCTAAAATTTTGACAAGCAGCTCGTACAAGCTGCCTCCAAAATACCACTACTATGAGTCTCAGATGCAGCCACACCCACCTCCTCCCATGCAAGCTGAAAAACCACATGCCCTCTCTCCCAGCTTTCCCAGCAGGCACATGACGTGAGTTTGGCCACTCAGGCACATTCGCCAGGGACCTTGCACCAAGTATAGCAATGCAGGGAAGCAGAATGGTAGAGCATCCTGGTGGCCACTCCAGGAACATGCTGGTAGCAATACCGAGGGTGACATCTACCACCAAGGACTCCTCTTTAGCCTCTTGTGTTCAGTGGTGGCCACAACATTCTCACCATTTTCTGTGCCATGCCTTTGACCATGGTTCTGAGTAAATTATGCCTGAGTTGGATTCCCAGTCTTCCCAATGGTTCTGAAATTAGCTTTTCAACGGTCCTGTTTCCGATTAAATCAGCTAGAGTCTGCTTCCGTTGGTGCAAGTAAGAATTCTTATTTAAGTACACTCCCACTGGCTGTCAGCCACAAAATTCTCTGGGAAACAAAAACCTTAGCATCTACCTCAGAACGTCTCTATTCTTGTCCAGTGGAAATGATTTGCGGAATAACAATAGCAAACAGAACAGTAGAACTCAACCAGAAGGGCTTGCTGAGAGGAGCTGCGACATACTTCTCTGGCTTGGTTGTACATGTGCCTCCAAAAGCCATGTTAAAACTAAATCGCCAGTGCAGTAATATTAAGAGATGAGGCCTGTGACAGGTAATTAGGTCACAAGGGTTCTGACTTCATGCATGGGGTTCAGGGAGTCTCTTTGGTTCCATTTTTGCTCTTTCCACCATGTGAGGATGAAGCAATGAGGATGAAGCAAGACAGTGCCATCGTGGACGCAGACAGCAACCCCTCACCAGACACTGAATCTGCTGGTGCTTTGATCTTGGACTTTGCAGCCTCCAGAGCTGTGAGAGATAAACTTCTATCATTTACAAATTACCTAATCTGAGATGTTTTATCACACCAGCAGGAACAAACTAAGTCAGAGGCCAGAGCCCTAACCTACTTCCTTGGTTGCCAAGCAGCATCCTCGGTAATTCTGACGTCCCACACAATAAGCATGTAGGTGATTGAATTTGCCTCCCACAAGAGGAGTGATTTGGCACTGAGTGAAATGCACTGACTAGCCCAACTTTGGGAACAAGACAATCCTATAACCCCAACATCTTTTTCCCTTCTCCAGGTCCCACCTCCCCTCTGCCCTCCTATACTCGCCGGTTTGAGGAAACCTTTTTATGTCTTTCGGGGTGACTTTTGTGCACAGAAAAGACCGCTCCGATAAGTGGTGGTTTCAAAACCCAATATTAAATTTCAAAAGTAATATTTAATTTATTAAATTTATAGATTCAGAAATTAACCGCTCTTTCTCGAGCTTTTAAAAGCAGCTTGAGAATCTTTGTTATCCTTTTTTAAAGTCTAACAAATATTAACAGTCACTTTGAGAAGATTTTTGATTAATGTTCAGTCCCATTTATACACTTAGTTAATTAACCCTCTTTAACATTTTAAATGACATTTATAAATTTAATATATTTGATTCCTTTTTTAGCATTTTATCTGACTGAAAAACCTCCGCAGATACAAAAGTAACTCTTACAGATTTAGTAAATCCAGCACACAAAAAAGGCAACCTTAAAATTATTTTAAATGTACACACTAGATGTAAGCATAGAAATATTTTAACTTAAAATCACAAATATCAATCATTTATTCAAATATGAACATTAAAATAGAATGTTGAGGTTGGGGTAATATTCCAATAGGCTAAATTCTCTTTATAATTGTGCATACATAAATTAATATATACACACCAATACTTTAAAGATATTAAAACTATAGTTATGGTTCCCTTAAACATTTGTGTGCTTAATTTTACAGATTCCCTGGGCTTCTAAAATGTCTACCGACAGGGGAGATAATTTCCTTCTCAGCTAACAGGTTCTGCATGGGATACTGCCTAGATCCTAGACAGGGCCCATCAAGCCCTCTTTTGTCTCTCACTTCCTAATTTAAAGATGGAGTCGGCTGAGGAGCCCAGCGCCATGGTGATTACGAACATTCAAGCCAGAGTCAAGTCCATAACATCCATCCAGGTCTTACACCCAATCTTCAGTTTATTTGACCCCTTAGGTATATAACTATGAATTTGTTCATTTATCTCTAAAGAATCCTTTGTTCTTTTCATATGCTTCCTGTCTTGTAGGATTACACAACTCTCATGGATATTAAAACTGCAATTGAATTCTGTGTCTGAGATCCAAAGGTCATTCTCTAAGGTCATCACTCAGCTCATCGTCCCACCCAACCTCATCTTCTTTGGTCCCTGATTTCCTTGGAAATCCAAAGGTGGGCTCTCGGAGGATCTGGGCTCTATTTTACCTAACCAGACTAAAGGCAAACATTCCTAAGCCTAGATACTTCGTGGAGCACTTATTGGAACTCCAACTTCCGCCTCTGCTTCCTGCCCTTCCTCAGCACGCCCCATCGGGGTCAAGGGCAGTTAGAAGAAGAAGGCCCATGCATGAGGTATGGGGCCAAATTCTTCATCTCCCCGAAGGATGAGACAACATAATCAAAGTTGTGAACTGGTGCCTGAGCCAAGGCTGGAATTCAGGTCTCCCAATTCCTAGTCCCCATGTCCTGGCCACTCAATTACAATGACTTCAATGTCAGGGAAACCAGCAAAGTGAGGGGAGGGCTCCTGGACCACAGCCCCAACCAGCCCAGCACTGAAACAATGTGCCACATGCAGATCTTTCTGCTGCTTGGTAAACAGAATAGAAATAGGCATGGTTCCTGCCCTGGAGCTCTCTAAAATAAATATGCATACCGTGTATTTACATTTCCATGCTAAAGAGAAGCAATAATAAGAAATAACTTTCGACTATAGTGGGAATGGAGATGGAAATCACCCATGGCAAAGAATATATTGGTTTAAAATAGAGGTTTGCATCCCCGACTTCATATTAGAATCTTTAGAGTTTGGAGGGAGAGGCACATTTTTTTAAATATTAATGCAAACCTGTGAGGTAACGTCTAGATGTTAGTGTTTTCTTAAAACATTTCAGGAGATTCCAATGCATAGCCAGAGTTAATAACCTCTGGTTTAAAACAACAATTTCTGAAATGTCTGCCCTTTCCCTACCATTATCACAATTTGTGCCTTAGAAACCTATTAACTGTACAATTAGGAACTTTGTAATTTTTCCCTTTGTAATTTTTAATTTATTTATTTACTTCAGCCTTATTCTATAAAATCTTGTCTGCAAATCATGGCCCACTATGGGAGGTTTTATGGTTTGGATCCAGATGTCCCCCCAAAATCTCATGGGATCATAGGCAGGGCTATTGGAGGGTGACTGGATTATAGGAGCTTTACAGCTCACTCACTGTTGGGAGGTGAGTTCTGGGAGGAAGAGGAAGGTCACTGTGGGCATGACCTGGAAGGGTGTATGCCCTGCCCAGCCCCTCCCTGCACTGTCTCTGCTTCCCGCCCACCATAAGGTGAGCAGCTTTTCCCTAAGTCATGCTGTCCTGTCTTGGAGCCAGCAGACCATGGACTGTAAACATGAACCAAAATAAACTCATCCTCCTTTAAATTGTAGGTGTCAGGCTAACCCTAAGACAGGAGGTATCTGTGTACATCAGCCTGGGTCTCTGTCCATCTTACAGCCTTGAGGGAGACAGAAAAGTATAAGCAATGAGTGCCCAGTGGAGAACCTGGCATGGCAGGGAATGCTGGGGGCTTCAAATGGGAGTCTGGTCTTAGTCCCTCCCTGCTCTATTTTTCCACCAGTTCTAAGCTCTGTTGCACCTTGTTAAGGCCCAGCTGTACCCCACTTCCTCTCTGTCCCTCATCTCCCGTGGTCTTGGACTCTGGGGACACTGGACATTAGGAGCTTTGTGCAACCTCTCCACATCACCCACATGCAATTAAGAGTCATCCATCACCCAGAGGACATCCCAACGGACACGTGGTCACTTAGCATTTGATAAAGCATTGCTCAATAAAAGCAAACAGTTCCAATGCAATTAAAAATAGCCCCAGCAGCAGTCTCAAACATTAAATCTTCCTTACAGAACATAAATCCTACAAATACTGGAGTCAGCTCTTTGCACGAATGGTGAGTCACGCAACCCAATTCTCACATAATTTATTTATCTGAAAAGGAAACTCCTCACTTTGTGTTTCCTAATTTGCCACACCAGATTCAATCTGCCATTTGGTGCTTGCCAGAGTGTTTTATTGTTTTTAGCAATGGCTTCGCTGCTGGTGATGCCGGCGCCGGCAGCATTTGGAACAAGTGCCCTTGAGTTTCGTTTCATTTTTCCTTTGCTGCTTAGAATTCCCTTTGAGAGCTCCAAGTGTCAACAGGCATGATCATTATTTGAGTCACCTGACATGATACAAGAAGAGATGTCATATCGCCTGCCAAATGGGACACATTATTGCCAGCATCTGTGCCCTCAAGGAGGGGCGCAGGGCAATCCAAGCAGATGGTCTGTGAGCTCTGACAGCCAGAAGCTGTCATGAGGGCATCAAGAAGCCCCGAGTGAGCTGAATCCTCATCGTGGAGTGAGGAAATGACAGCGGCCCTCTGTGCTCAAGGTAAAAGAATGAGCTAGCATTCCTCCTGGCCTGAAGTAGGCTTGGGCTTACCATCCAAGGGCAATGGAAGTGTCGGGCTGCTCCCCAGGATGTGACCCTACTCCCACTCAGGAAGCCACAGGGGAGGGATAAAATGGTGATGGCACCTCACCCATGCCCACTCCCCTAAGCCACTCCTAGCTCCCAGGCTCTGAGAGAATAAGAGTGAGGGCCTAATGAAGAGAAAGTCAGGGGAAAGGCTGGGACTACCAAGGCTTCAGGATAAATCTTGAATCTGATCACCAGGCCTGGGTGTCCTTCTGTGAGTTTGCTGTGTTATCACCCCTTGTCTCTCTTACCCGCCCTGGCCCCACTGCCACAGCCTCTGGCTCCTCTCCCTCAAGACACCATCCGAGTAAGCCAGAGGTTGCCACAGCCTCCTTGGTCTTCTCAGACCCTCCAGACACCCCCGCCTCTGGCCTGCTCTGGGCGTGTTAGCCAGCCAGGCCTCCTGCCCTCTCTTGGTGAGGGGCGAGTTCCAAGGGGGTAGGAATGAGGGTGGTTTTGAAAGCTTTTGGACCTCATTCTTTCCACACTACGTAACATATGGTTCTGACTGGCTCTACCTTTCACTACCATTTTTCCACCTTGGGTTGTAACTGAAGCCTCAGAGACCAGTTTTAGTAGAGGCCACCCTGACCCACCAACAGCCAGGGCCAAGACTCTTCCCTATTCCATGATTCCTCCCTCCCCTCCTGGTTCTTCTTTTGCTGCTGAGCAACACCCACACTTCTCAGCTATTGGCCAAGTACAGATGACTGACACAAGTCATATCCAATGAAGAGCCTGAGCTTCCCTGGTTCAGGTCGGCGCTTCCTCTCAGGGGTCTAGAAAAGAGCAAGGCCCTTCCTAAGGGACAAGAGAGCCCGCCAAAATCAAGGCCCTCGACTGGGGTTGAGGCTAGGGGGAGCTAGTGAGAGTCCCCCGTGCAACTTCGCAGCCAACCCGGTCCGAGGACAGGCCCAGCCATCTCCGTGCTTGGAGTGGGCCCTGCAGTGTGGCCTAGAGTTTGCATTTCGGGCTCAGGGCAAAGTTCTTTTGATACTCTGCCTCACCTTGGCCAATCTAAGGGAAAAGGGATCTTGCCTTCGCATCGGCCAGGCGCCTGATGCAGAGAGGCACCGTGGCGCCGGAGACAGAGGGAGTGGGGCTGCTGGAACGAAATGCCTGGCGCTGGGTGCTAATCCGGGACAGCTGGAAGGCTCGGCGCCTCCTTAGGAACACAACAAACAGCCTGCAGCGGTCTGTGCCGCCCACCTGAGCGGCTTCGGGGCACCAGTTACTGACCTGAACGCCTGGCAGGAAAGGGAAAAGCAGGAGGAGCAGCAGCTGGGAACGGCCAGCATGGGGTTGAGGGGCCCCGGCCCTGAGGTCGGAGCTGCAGACCTCCACGGGAACCGCCGACCCGCCGGGTCTCCCCAGGAGCGACCGCTCTTGATGGGACCTCGGGTCGCAGCGGGTCCGCCAGGTGGCAGCGCTACTCCGGCTCAGGCCGGACAGAGCCTGCAGTGTGCGAGAGCGGCCACCAGAGGGCAAAACGCGGACCACGGGCTCCTTCAGGCTACTGGTTACTTAGCAACTGTGACGCAAGGGGCGCCTGCTTCCACCCTCCTCAAGGCCTCCCAGGTTATTTCTGGCAAAACAGACTGCTGCAGAAGGAGTGGCTTCAGGAATCCCAGAACTGCCCCTCTTTTAAGCCAGGAGACTCTAAAATGGTCCAAGAAACCCCCAAATCCAGCACCACCCTGGCGTCTAGGGGATTGGGCGGCTGTCCCTACTCTTCAGGAGGCCAGCAAGAAAAGATAAACATTTTCCATTCCCCACATCATCGGAGACGCACTGCTTTCCCTAGAGGTTAAAATGGAGCAACCCCTCCCTCTCCTCTCTCGGCCCCTCCCCCTCCCTATGCGGAGCAGGTGACCTTGAGCAGCCCTTGGGCCTCTCCTCAGATGTACTTGAGAGGGCCTGGAGTAGAGAGGTGATAAGGCTGCGCTCTGACCTTCTGTGGTCTTGATTCTCCCCTTCCCCCCAAGGACTCTCCTTCCCTCAAACTCCTGCCAGGTTTTGGAGACCCCGATAACAGGAATTCTTCCAATTCCAGATAAGTATGACCTGCAAAACCAGAGAGGGACCCAAAGAAATGAGGCAGACACAAGACAAGGAGTGTGGTTATAATGAGCTGTAAGCCTATGCCGGTGTGGTCTGTTAAAGGCCCCGGGCCGAAGTCAGGAGGGGCACTCTGGCCTGGCATCAGCAGTGGCTCCGGGCACATCCCTGGGGGGTGAAGAGCGCCCTCACCCTGGCACAGGGCTCGGTCGGGGGCCCTGCTGCGGGTCTCTGAGGGGCACCGTCCTCGAGGGTCACACGGGCATGTGCAGCTCATTGTACTCATCCTGGCCATCCTCATCAAAGTTTGGTTCAGCATCTTCTGAGTCCAGCTGGAGAAGGGAGCACAAGTTTGGGGAGGCGGATTCATCCCCTCCGATTCCCTATATCCTCCAACCAGCAGTCCTTGCAGTTCCCAGAACTTCCAGGGGCCTCACTGTCTGCAGAGACCATGATGCCAGATGGAAGCATTTTCCTTGGCCAAAATCTTCGAGTCATACTCCCCTCCATTGCTTGGCACCTCCAAATAATGACAATGACAACAACTACTTCACAGGAGGGTCTTCCCTAGCTAGGCCCACTTCTAGTTCCTGCAGTACCTCTACATGCCAAGTTTGATTATGGATGTACTGCAAAAAAGTAAGTCCCCTCGCCTAGGTGACAAACAGGGCACAGGGCGGATTTCAGCACCATGTCACCCCTCCTTGTCTGTCTGCGGCAAGATGCTTTTGTTCAGGGCACAACCTGTCCTCAGCAGCCCTGTGCTTTATCTTGCACCAAACCATCACACTAAGTGCTGGATTAGTATTTAATCCTCTCCACAGTCCTATAAGGTAGAATCTATCATCAACCCCATTATACAGCTAAAAATAAGATTTCCGAAGGTTAGATAACTTGTCCAAGGTCAAACAAACCAGCAGGTGGCCCAGCAGAGACGGAAACCCAGGTAGCCGATTCCACTGCCCAAGCCGCCCCCGCCACCATCCCTTACCGCCTGCAGCTCCCTGTCTTGGAAGAGCCTGGGCAGAAGGCAACGCCTCAGAGGCACCGTGAGCAGCAGCAGGAAGGGAAAGGCGAGGGAGGCCGCCGTGGATTTGACCACCCAGAGCAGTGCGATGCAGCCCAGCTGGATGCAGGTGAACAGATGCATCCGCCACGTCTTCACCTGGGGGACGGGCATTGGGCCTCACCACCCAGCAGCCCCGGTCCGCTCCAGCCCACACCTTCGGGGACTCGGCTGCCCAGGGCCCAAGTAACCCTTCACGTTCAGCCTGCTCGTCTCTGACCCAGGTGCCCCCTGGATCCTCTCCCCATCATCCCATCACCCCATTTCCCCTCCTCCATGCCTCCTGGCCTGACCTTGGTCACGTAGGGCTGCTCGGGGTGGTGTTTCACCGGCATAAGGATAAGCAACAGACGCTGGGACAGCTGGATTCCCGACAGCGATGTGACCCCCATATACAGGAAGATCCCAAAGAGCACAGCCAACGGGATCCGGCGCAGCACAGCCCCCATGACAATGGACAGGCCTGCGGGGGGCGAGACAGACCTACCTGACACCCCAGACAGCCCCTGTGAGGACAGACGGGCCTAGGGATGAGGGGACAGGGTCCTGTCTGACCCACGAGCTGGGCCTCACGAGCAGGAAAAGATGCAGCAGGACGCAGAACCAGGAAAAGGATCAGGAAAGGACTCACATGGCAGGCGAGGGGTCAGAGGGACTAGACGGGACACACTGCAGGGTCGGAAGGGACCCATGTCAAGCTTGGGAGGGAGAGGACTTCTGGCTGGGGAGCCCCAGAAGGCGGGTCTGTGTGGAGGCCGGCTCACCCACGAGGCTGGCAATGAGCACCCCGGTGACCCGCTGCTCCCGCACCTCCTGGATCTGGGGCTTGTCACCAGGAGCAATGGCGGTGCGCATCACTGTCAGCGCATTGACGTGGGTGACAGAGCGAACGGTGGCAGCTGTGAGCCAGGGCAACCCAAAGAGCCCGCAGAGGCCGCCCAGGGAACCAATGAGCAGCAGGTCGAGGTGGAAGCCGGAACCCTTGAGCAGCCTTCTCGCCTTCTGGCTGACGATGAGCCTGCGGGAGATGGGACTGAGTGGCTGGCCGGCCTACAGAGGGCCCAGCACGCATGTACATGCACACAGGGATATGGACGGGGCAGGGACGTGCAGACAGCGTCCTCTCCAGCCCTGCCAGCTTCCGCTTTCAAATTCCCAAAGCGAAGTTCTCACATTGCACCAAATTTGAGTCAAATTCTCATACTGTGAATATTTAAAATACCACAAAAGCCAGATGCCAGATCTCGCCACATTATTTTGGTTTAACCGCAATGAGACACATTTGAGCATCCCTGACTGAGAGAACAGCCTGTCAGTGTTCTGAGGACTGTCAAGTGCCACCCTGCAAACAGTGGTGGTGACAGACTGGCATTATGTCAAACCGTCGCAGGAAAACCTTACCCAGCCCACGTGCCCTCCCCCAGCCCGTCCACTGCTCCCCGCACCTCCCGCCTCCTCCTCACCCCTCCTTCCAGAAACGCAGCCCCACCACCCAGCACCCCCAGGCCAGTAAGGGCTCCCTCCCTTAACCCGGAAGCCAAGTCAGAAGCCTGACCCGGCCTGCCCCTTTCTTCTCCCTCAGTGTCCCCAGCCCTCTCACGCCGTGATCTGTGTCTCCATGAATATCAGGATGAGGACCAGGAGGGCGGGGACAGCTGCTGCCACCATCATCCAGGGCGGGAAAGGACGGGCACTGCCCAGAGGCGGGATGAACCACGTGCGCTTATGAGGGGAGGTCACCGAGAGCCCTGTGGGCACGGTCAGCTTCTGTGTGGCAGGAAGGAAGACAGGGTTCGGGGTGCAGTGTCCCCAGGCAGGAAGCCCACCCAGAAGCTGTTCCCACCACGCTACGTGTCCCTAGCACTGGGAATCTGGGGAAACTAGGAGAAAGTCACTTTGTATTATACAAAGTCACTGCGCCACCTCAAGTCTGGTGGGAAGGGAAACAAAGTATCTTCTCCCTGAGTCCGGAGCACTCAGGAGACCGGCATCCTGCCCCCAGCCACAACTGCTCCTCTGGATTCCTCCCTCAGTCTCTCTGGGCAGTACCCCTGGCTGGCTCACAGGCTGCTCCTAGAACCCCAGCCCTACCCCCAGTGTGGCTCCCGCAGGCCACCACTCCACCAGGGGAGCTGGGTTCCAGCCCTGCTCTTGACCAGGGACGATGGAAATGAGCCGTGGTTCCGGCCCGGGTTGAGACCAGCTGTGGCAGTGGTCAGGCTCACCTGGGTGTAGGTGTCTGTGATGGAGTAGTCCACCAGGACCATCACCAGGATGGAGATGGGGATGCCAAAATCCCCGATGAGGCGGCGAGCCTGAGGATGGGCCGGGTAGGGGAGCAGAGCGGACTGAGGGCCGGAAGTCCCCACCTGTCTCTTTGAGCCCCTCCCATTGGTGCGGGCAGTGCCCAGAATATCCCTGTCCCAACTGGACTTCTCTGGGGGACAGTGAGAAGTGCCTGGGGGGAGGCTTCCGCTGGGGTGGGAGCCACTCACACTTGGTCTGGGCCCGGGGGCTGTTGGGCGGTGTGGCCTCTGTGGAGCACAGCCCGCCAGGGACAGCAGGAATCGGGCCCACGGGGACCCGCACCCAGCAGCCACACACCTTGCCACCCAGGAAGCGGCTGTTCCTGAACTTGCGCAGGAAGAAGGCAATGAGGAAGGTCCCCAGCATGAGGATGAGGGACAGAAGAGCTGTGTTGGGCTGGTTCCTGGGGCCGGACGGTCCCTCGGTGGGGGGCAGGGCACTGGTGTTCAGCTCCAGGCCGGTGTCCAGGGCCCCGGCCAGGGGGTAGAATGGCAGCAGTGGATGCTCTGTGAACACCTGAGTGTGGGTCACAAGACATCTCATCAGCCATCCGGGCAGGCGACCCTGACTTTACCACCTTAGTGCACCCGTGAGGGAGCAGGTGGCCCCTTACACACCTGCAGAAACAGCAGTGACAGACTTCTAGCAACATCATGCGCACACACACACACACACAAACACGCGCGCGCAGCTTCTCTTCTTGTCCCTCTGCCCCCAGCGCTCCACGCCGCTTCCTGTACTCCCTAGGACCCTCCCCAAGCCCAAGTCCACCCACCCTCTCTGGACTACCACCTTGTAGAGTTTATGGAAGGTCTCGTAGATGAAAATGAGCGAAATGAGGAAGGCGAAAATCTCCTGGGTGAAAGGCGAGATGTAGCGGACCAGGAAACTGCCCTCAGCAGCTACCAGCGCAAGGACGAACACAACCAGCCAGAGGCCAACCCACACACGGCCGGTGAGGTACTCCAGGTCCTGGGCTTGGCAGAACTGGAGGCCACACAGGAGGAGGTTACCCGAAGGAGGTCTGCCCTGGACCTCAGGGCCCTGCAGGATGGGCAAGGGGTGCCCGAGTCTGCAGGGACCGTCACCCGACCGCAAAAGGGCACAGGGCAGGAGGGAGGGGACAGGCAGGCCCTGGGAGGGGCGAGGCAGGCTTCACCTTGAAGAAGGCTTCTTCAAAGACAAGCAGCGGGCCAGAGAAACCGACCACGAGCAGCGGCTGGGCCCCCAGCAGGGAGAAGAGGACACCAAGCACAGCTGTGGACACGATCAGCTCGGACACACCCATCAGCCCCTCCGTCTTCTCTCCTGGGCCAGACAGGGTCAATGGGGTGCCCTGGCTCAGCTCTTTCCACCTCCCGCCTCATCTAGCTTCTCCTAAACTGGGGACCCCAGCAAAAGTGGAGCAGCCCTCAGAGTGGCACACAGGGCCCCTCCCCACCCTCAGTCTTCCCAGATGCCCTGGCATCTTTCCCACCCTCCCTTTACAGCCCCCCAAAAGTGATTCCCAGGATCCTCTGGTCCAGCAGTCTCTCTAAGGTGATCCCAACTTTCCTGGTCCCTCCAACCATCAGCCACCTAAAGTGATCCCTAGGACACTGACCCAGAAACCCTATGGGGACACTAGGTCCCCAAAGTGACCACAGGAGCCCCAAAGCCTCCACCCTTCCCCCTCACCTAGCAGCCCCCCAAAGGTGATGGCAGGGCTGAGGGCTGCAAAGTAGATGAAGAGCACGGCAGCCACACACTGCGAGTGCAGGGCGTCCCGCAGGTCACTGGGGTAGTGTGGGTACCGGCGCTTCACATCCCGGACAAGCCCCCCAAACACCAAGCCCGTCCGCAGCAGGGGGTCATCTTCAGGGGCTGCCTCGGAGCTGCCCAACTCCAAAGACAGCTCTAGGGGAACAAGGAGCTGCTGAAACAGGGACCACTCCCTCCTGCTGGGGGGCCCTGGCCTCAGCCCCGAACGCCCGGGACCTGGGGTCAGGAATGCAAGCTGGAGCCACCACAAAGGACAGGGCTGGGGTCACAGCCTCAGGCCTGGGATGGGGACGTGTGTGTGTGTGTGTGTGTGTGTGTGTGTGTGTGTGTGTGTGTGTGTGAGGGTACACAGCCCCAAAGGGTCTGACCTTTCCCAGGGGCCACGTAGCCTCCCTGGGTGGTCATCTCGACTTTGGTCTGCTCGCGCTCCCGCCGCTTCCTCAGCAGCTCGCGCTGGAAGGCGGCCACAGAGCGCAGCAGGTCACGGCCTTCCACTTCCGATGGAGGGATCACAATGCTGCCATCCAGGAACTCACTGATGGCGCTCAAGAGGTCCTGTCGGTCGTCTGCCTGGTAGGCAGCCTCATGGAACAGCTGGGGGTGAGAAGACTGTGGCTCTCAGGAAAGGGCTGAGGGAGCCCCTGGGAAGAGATCTAGGGTGAGGTGGGAACACGGAACTAGAGCAGAGTGGATGGTGGGCCACCTACACCGATCCCGTCCAGCAGTACAGTTGACAAAACACTGGTGCACATCCTTGTAGGCCAGTGAGAGCAGGCAATGGAGGGTCACTGCCTGGCCCTCCCACATGCCCCCTTTTCCCCTGGGGGCCTCCACTTTTCCACATGCAGCACCTAAAGTGATAGAGCTTGTCCCAGCAGGGACTTTCAGGGCCATTCTGACTGGGCAGTGCCCACACCCTACAGACTGACCAATCTTCCTAATATGGCACCGGGCTAGAAGACTCTTCCTGTCCAATCCCAGGAGAAGTTACAGCAAAGACCAGCACAGCAGCCTCCCATTCAAGACCCATGACATCTAAAACTCTGGGCTCTGGGCTTCCTCTCCCACTAGGTCATTGGCCCCTCCCACCCCTCCGGCCAGCACTCCCTTTTCTATGCTGAGCCAATAGCTTGCCTGACCACACTGCTGAGCATGGTCTCCACCTGGGGGGTCTCCAGCACCCTCGACTCCACGGGCACCACTGTGGGCAAGAGAGGGCCAGGGACAAGCAGGGACCAGGGACCAGGCTAAGAGAGCCCAGCCTGCGGGTGAGGGCCCACCTTGTCAGACATGAGGGTGGCAATGGAGCGCCCAAGCTCGTGATAGTCCGTACTGGTGTGGCTGGGCCCCAGCATCACAAAGAGGAAGCGGACAGGGACAGGAACTTCTAGCACAGACTCCAACAGCACAGCCTCACTCAGTCGCACAAAGGCTGCTGCCGGCTGCTCCAAGAAAGGCACACAGCCTAAAGGAAGAGGAAGGTAGAGGGTGCTGGGCAAAGGGAAGCAGTCAAGGCAGGCCCTGGAGGGGAGACCCAGGGCTTTCATCCACAGTCGAACAGCCTGTGCACTGCACAAAGAAACCCCAACCTAAAGGGGCCCTTTTCACATATGAAGTTATTATAATTTACCAGCAGGTGGGAATCAGTAGTGTCAAAAAAGGGTCAATTTATCCTAATTCTCACAGTGGCGCTCTATGGACTAGCAGCAGTCCAAGGTGGCAGAAAACCAGATGGGAGGCAGGCAGGGAGGGGATGGGGAGAAACAGCAGGGGATAAGGAGCTCCGGCCAGAGCGTCCAGCCCTCCTCACCCACAAGCACGACGGTGGCCTCAGCGTCTTCAGGGATCTTCTCCAGCAGCTTCAGGCTCTTCCCCCGGTGACTGTCTCCCCCAGGCATGTGGAGGGGCTTCTGAGGACGCAGAACTGGAATAGGGCTGGGACCCAAACCGAAGGCCATGGCAGGCCCTCCCATCCCTTGCTCCAGCCCAGGACCTGGACCCCACCTCCAAGCTGCACGCACTTCAGCCTTGTCTCAAGGGTTCCCACGGTCCCCACATCATCGCATTTAAACCCTGTGTCTCTGGCCCGGGGACCCCTCACACATGTCACCTACAGATCCTTCATGTGCCTAGCATGACGCCAGGGATCCAGCCTTCCCAACCCACTCAGTAAAGTCACTGACAACTTCAACTCAAACTGGATGTCCTCTCAGTTCCCTGGCCCAGGCCAGAGCAAGGTCACTGACCTCCTTGGCATCAGGGTCGTGTGGCCAGAGTGGGGCTGGCTCCCCCAAGTCATCAGCTATGGTCGGCACGGCACCATCGGGTCCATGGCTAGGGGTTGGGTGATGATTCCCCAGGACTGAGTTCATGCTGGAGCTGGATGGGTTTCGGGGGAAGAAGCCACTGTCCTTGTCATCATTGGGATGGCTGGAGAAGGGGAGGCAAAGAGGCTCAGGAAGAAGGGTTCATGGCATATTGAGGACAAAACAGTAAGAAGTAGTCAAGACCTCCACCCTTCCACCTCAGTGTAAGCACTTTCTAATGGTTGAAGCTACAGACAGACAGAATGAGAGTGAGCTCCCCAACACTTTAGGCATTCAAGAAGAGGCTGAGAGAATCTGTGCTCCTGGAAGGCCAGCCGAACCAGAGAGACCCCTCAGGGGACCCACCCACACCTGTGTTTCAGTAGCAGGGTACGAAGGACACCGGCCCTGTCCTCCGGCCGGATCTGGTCTGACACAATCATGGTCTCCACCACAAGGTGTGCAATGCCCGGCAGGGTGGTTTGCTCCAGGTCCAGGAGGGCCGCCCCTAGGACACAGTCAGCAGAAAGTATGTCCGGTCAGGTAGGAAAACCACCCCTACGCTGCCCTGCTCCCCAAGGGCAGGCAGAAGCGCTAGGTGAGCCAAGTGCCCAACGAAATCCAGGCAGACGCAGTCCCATATGGCCACAGACAGCTGAGGGAGGGGTGCAAGAGCGAGGGCAGCAGAGCAGCAGACCCCCACCTCACTGTGGAGGGGACAGGCACGAGTTAATCTGCAACACAGATACTAAACACCCACTATGGGCCAGGTACAGTACCAGGCAGCGATACACAGCCTGCCCATCAGCGCACGGGCTGATCAGACTCCACAGCCCCAAAGTGGTGGCCAGCTCTCACCCAGGACTCGTCCTGGGCAGCCTGGCACAAGCGGAGCCCTGTGATCGTGAAGAAGGCAGGCAGCCCAGGCCAGGCCTGAGGGCCCCTACCATGGGCGATGGTCCTCCTGAGCTCCAGGAGGCTGCGGAAGGAAAGTGAAGCGACGTGGGGCTTTCCCCAGCGCTCTGTCTCCTCCTCCACATCCTCTTCAAACTTGATCCAGCGGGCTGTCTCCCGCCAGTGGGGCTCCTGGCTCCGGTCCAGCATCAGCTCGTTCAGCTCCACGAACACCTGGGGCAGAAGCCAAGGTAGGAGTCAGGGGCACTGGGCAGGCAGGGCGGCTTGCGTGGGAGCGTGGCCAGAGCAGCAGAGGGGTGCAGGCCCGGCCCCCAGGACCCTCTACCTCATGAGGCCTCCGGTCCAGCTTCTTCTTCTTCTTCTTCCTGCGCAGGATGGGGGCCAGGCCACTAGGGCTGCCCCTCCCACCCTGCATCCGGGACGGCTTCTTCACCAGGTGCCGCCGCACACCGGGGTTGTCCTCCAGCCGATGACCTGTGCAGAAGGTGGGCTTGCAATCCCAGGGGGCCGCCTCAGTCCTACAGGTCATGGCCCAGGGACTCCAGCCCAACTGATCTACCTGGTGGATGCCACTGTCACTAAGGGACCATGCTGCCAGGACCACATAATTCCTGCATTAGGAAACTGACTCTCAGGGAGGAGGAAGACAAGCCCAAAGTCACACAGGGGACCGCTGGCCAAGTCCCAACCAGGAAACCCCAACTTAGTCTTTCCCAGCTGGACACTCCAGCCCCTGCTATGGCCACCACCCCTTGCTTATGTATGGGCCTTGTTACTGACACCAGCCCCTAGACACGGAGCCCCAACACTTGCCTGTGCCTTTCCTCAGCACCCATGTCCCCACCCCATGGGTACACATCCTGCAGACTCAAGCAACTTCTCTCCCTTCCTCCTGCCTGCCCCTTCCCTGGCCAGCAGCTGGGAAAAGGCCAGTCGCCCAGTTACTCACGAGCAGCTGCCCCTGCCGTGGGGCTTGGCTGGCCTCTGATGGGATCCCACAGGCCACAGTCCTCAAAGTCCAGCACAAACATCTCTAAGTCCTCTGAGACCAGCAAGTTGCGAGGCCTGGGGGCTGGATCCCTCGCAAGGCTCTGGCCCTTGATGTCCCCAAGCCCAGAGCTCAACGCCCCATTGGGCTCCATGATCTTGTCCGGCGGGCTCGTCAGTCCCCCCGCGGCCGAGTCCTCGGCCTCTGCTCCCTCCCAGAACCCCAGCTCTCCCAGGAGGTGGGAACCTGGGCACCAGTGGTCTCTGTCCAAGCTGGGCAGGAGGTGGACCGGCTTCCTGACCCTAACTCCTCACGTCCCCAAGCCTGCTCCCTGCTGGGTCGGTAAACACGCCCTCCCCTCCCCATGACCCGCCCCATCCCACTGCCACTGTTGCTGCTGCTACCGCTGCCATCGGATTGTTCCTGTCCCTGTCCTCGGGCCCTGGCAACTTTCCATGACGTACTGAGCTCAAAGCCCTAGCACTCCCGCCCCCACACCCCACCCCGTGGTTCTGAGGGCAGAACCAGTGATGCCCCTGGCCTGGGCACAGAGCCTCATGGGTGATGACAGGTGGCGCTGAAGCCAGGGCACTGATAAAATGGAAGGAATGTGCCGAGATCACAGCCAGGCCCGGCCAAGGGTGGTGGGCCGGGGTGGGAGGAAGGCCTGGCACAGGGAGAAGCAGGGGCCTGGCAGGAGGCTCAGCCTCCAGGGGCTGGTTTGAGAGAAGTAAAGAGAAGTAAAGAGTCAGGAGAGGAGGACACAATGTCCTCAAATGCCACGTGGGAGCGAGGGCTGCCTTATTCCAGGGGTGACTCAGAGGACAAAATCGGACAAAAGGGAGAGATGTCACGAAGGGAAATCTCAGCTCTGGCAGTGAGAGGTGGCTTGGAGAGCTCTCGGTCACTGGCCACCTCCCAGCAGACAGGGACACTGCGGAGGAACTGAGCCCTGGACGGACGAAAGAACAGGCCTCTTCATGATCCCTGGGGGGCTGGAAGCCTGCGGAAGCGGGCCATGGGGGTTGCCGGAGGTCTCACTCACTCTTCATGTCATCCAGGTCCGCAGAGCCCAGCATCTGGGCCTCTGCCTCGTCTGTGGGCACCTGCTGTTCTGGCCCAGCCGGGTTGCCCAGAGCGCTGCCTGGACACAGTCGCTCCCGCAGGTCATAACTGGCCGACGGGCTCCAGGGCCGGCCCTTCTCCGTGGCGATCCGGGAGGCCCGGGCCCGAGGGCTGGGGGAGCTGAGAAGGTAACACACAGCCTTGGGCTTGATGGGAAGGGCAGTGGACGCCCAGCTCGTAGGTTCCAGTACCTCCCACCAGCCCGGCGGCCTGGAGTGGACGTCGGGGCACTAGACGCTGCCGCCCTCTGCCCATCATGCTGGTCCTCCTCCCACTCTGGCCTGCCTCCTTCCGCAGCACCCCATCCTCGTCGCTCCGACACCCCGGTCCTCGGGAGCTCGACCTCTTCCTGCCTCTGCTCTTTCCTGGCTTCTCCCCTCTTGTCCTCTCCCCTTTGTAAGCCATGTGTACACACAAGGCTCCCCCTGCTTCTCTTCCTCTCTGGATCACACCCGGAGACATTCTTGAGGGCCAGGAAGGAGACTGTCAGAAGCTCTGGGCCCCACTGTTCTGGGTTGGGCTGGGTCCTGCTAAATGGGGGCAAGAGCCGGTACCTGCCAGTGTGCTGGGGGCTCTGATCTGAACGCGGGGCCACCGAGGGCAGGGGCTTGGTGTAGACTGCCCTCCCGGAGAGGCCTGGACTGTCATCCTCATCACTTCCAATGGAGAACTGCGGACAGAAGGGCAGACATGACCTGGGCCCCGCCGCCCACTGCCTGCTGTGTACTCCTCCATCTTCTCTGCGCCCCTGGCCTCACCAGCCACTCCTCTTCTAAGGGGCAGGCCCCCCTACCTTTGCTTTCTGCGGGGACCCTGAGGGTTGGGGCTCCACGGGTTCCGCCTCAGACTCCCCTTCGTCTTCCTCTTCTTCCTCCTCCTCCTCATCTGCTCCAACTCCCCCCTCTTCCTGGATGGGTGGGGTCCCCTCGGAGGGGGGAGCAGAGGTTTTCTCCTTCTTCCTCTTCCTCCTGGTGTGCCGGGCAGAGGTGGGGGGCGGTCGCCGAAGCTTGTGGGGTGGAGGCAGGCGCGCTGAGAGCGGGTGGTGGGTGTGGTGGGATGTGTGCCGGTGAACTGGGGGTGCAGGAGAGCCAGTTGAGGCTCCCACAGCAGAAGGGGGTTCTCCCCACCCAAGGGGCACACACCTTATTCTAGCTCAAGGCCTCAAACAAGGGCACCCTAGTCCTTCCTCCAGGGCTCCCCCAGCACCTGGCTCCATGCTCGGTCACTGTTAGGCCTGGTAGAGTGGGTAACAGGAGTGACAGAGAGGGAAGGTCACGAAACAGGGGCTGAGGGGGGCACATGATAGGGCAAAGAAGGGAAAGAAGAGCAGAGAGGGACGCAAGGAGGCAAAGGACAGAGTGAGCAGGGCCAAAGGGGAAGATAAAGGTCACTGTAGGAGGCCTCAGGCCTGTCTCCCTATATCTCCCCTGGTCTGGGGCCCAGCTCCCCTGGCAGGTGAACAGGCGATGGGTGAGGGAGGCAGGATGACTTAACATGAATGGTGGCCCAGCACAGAGTCCAGCACAGTGTCCAGCACAGGATGGCACTGGGTGACCAAGCCGGAGGTGAGCGCAGTGATGGTGGTGATGAAGGTGATGGTGGTGAGGGTGGCCGCACTAGGGGTCCCCGGGCTACCCACACTCAAAGTCCCGCTCGCTGTAGCTGCGGCTGGGCTTCTCCGGGTCCCAGGCTGGGGTCTTGCTGATGAGGTCCCCAAACCTGCTCACAGCCAAGGTCTTGCCCAAGTCATCGTCCTCCTCCTCCGTGTCTGGACCCAGAGGGGGCTCTTCCAAGGGCACCCGGACCTGCAGGCCCACAGAGCCCCTCCTAAGGACCCCTGACCGTGAACGCCCACACCCATCCTGACTCCATGCCCTCCCTCGGGGTCAGGGAACAGTGCGCTTCATCCTCAACAACCCCTTGTCCCTGTGCCTGGGACAACACGGCAGAAACCACCCTCTCCAGGCGCCCAGACCCTGGGAGGAGAGAGGACCACGCATCTGAAAAATGTCAAAGACCCCCACTCTCTCCCTACCCCCAGCCCAGCTCCGTCCCTGGATCTGGAGGTCCCAGGGTCGCCGGAGGTCGCGCTGGCCATGCCCTCCACGGGGTCCCTCGGCTCCTCTTCCCCGCCCCCGCGCGCCGGTCACCTGGGGGAGGGGGGAGGCGCCCCCGGGCGGCGGGATCACTCCGTTAGCCATGGCCGGCCGGGCGGGCGGCGTGCGAGGCTCCGGCTCACTGAGCCCCGGAAGAGAAGGGGGCGCTGCGGGGGCCCAGCGGGGAGCCCTGGGGGAGGAGGGCGGGGTCAGAATCCTCGCGGCGGCCGGATCCCCGCGCCCGGCCCGGCCGCCCCGGCCCGGCCACGCCCGACGCAGCCCGGGCCCCCGCCCAGCCGCGCCCGCCCGCGGTACCTCGGGGCTCCGGAGCCTGCGGGCCCCGGGCGGGCCGCCGCGCGCCATGTCCCTCCCCGCCGGCTCCGGGGCGCGGCCGCCGGGCTCCAGTCCGGCCTCTCGCCGCGCAGACCAGGCCGGGCGGACGCAGGCGCCGGAGCCCGCACCCCGCGGCTCCACCTCCTCGCGCTCGGCTCCGCCGCCGCCGCCCGGCCGCACAATGGGAGCGGGCGGACGGTGACTCACCCGCCCGGCTAGCGCGGGCCCCGCAGGACCCCACCTGCCAGCACGCCCCTTCTCCAGGCGCCCGCTTTGCTGGGGGCGGATGTACGGCCCACATTCCCACAATCCCCCAAACGCACGTCCACCTTGCTCTTAGCCCCCCGCTCTGCTCTAGAGCCCTGGAGGTGACCCCTCGGCAGCCGCAAGCCCCTCCGGCCTTCGGAACGGAGGTGTGACACCTGCAAGGACCCACCACCTCCCCCTGAAGTCCCAGGACAGCAGGTGCCCTTGGTAGGCCTGGCCTCTTGTGCCCAGCACCACCCAACGTTTGACCTCGGCTTATTATCTCCCTCCCGGGAACTCAGTTTCCCCATCTGTAGTCAGACAGGGCTCAGAGTGGGGTGTTCCAAAGGTCTAGCCAAGATTGGGTGGCTCAGTGTTCCTATTTGCTCTCTTCCTCCACCCTGTGAGGTTGTGTCTTATTTTCCAAGGACAAGGAAGGAGCAGCTGGAGCGCAGTCGGACTCTATTCTGCTTCTTTGCAACTGAGCACCTAGCAGAGGCCAGGCTTCCAACAGCCGGTCCATACACATCTGTTGAAGCCCTGTCCCTAGATCCTTAGGACAAACATAAGGGAGTGAGGGGGAAGAACTGGGGATGGAGCTGACGGTGCAGCAGGTGCACTGGCCCAGCCCAACAAGGGAAACAAACGCCTGGGGGTCAGCAAGGGGAGTGGAAAGGGCAGGAAGACAAGCCTTGTGACCTGGAGAATGTACTTCTGATTCCTGCCCTGGTCAGGGTGTCAGCCCCACCCTTGCAGTTTCTTCGTGCAGAGCTTTTTCAGGGGGAGAAGGAAAGGGAGCGAGATGCTGCTGGATTTGGTTTGCTCTGTGTTTGAGGCCATGCTCTAGGTGGGCCCTGCGTACTCCTGCCTCACCTCAGGGAGCTGTCGTTCCCATTTCAGCCAAGACATGGAGCTTTGGGGAGGACTGTTAACCTCCTTTGGGGAGGATTGTTAACCTGCTGTGGTCACAGCTGGGAAGTGTGATGCCAACCAATCCAGCCTTCACTGGGCATCATTGATGTATGGAAAATGACCATCCAAGCCACAGGTAGTTAACTGCTCCAGGCCCCCCACTATCCTCCAAGCTCACAAGGTGGTTAGAAGGCAAAACAAGATGCCAGTTCACAACCACATGTGAATTGTGTCCCAAATTCAGAATGTGAGACCTGAGACCCATCTGTTGGGGGTCGAACTGTGTCCTTCAAAATTTCTATGTTTGAAAGACCCTGAGTCTGATCCCCAGTAACCCCTTCCCAAAATTTCTATGTTGAAGTCTTGACCTCCAGTACCTCAGAATGTACCCTTATTGGGAAATAAAGTAGCTGCAGATGTTAAGATAAGACTATACTGGGGGCTGGGGATTTACCTCAGTGATTAGAGTGCTTAGCAAGCACAAGGCCCCAAATTCGATTCTCAGCACCAAAAAAAAAAAAAAAAAAAAAATATATACTGTCCTGGAATAGAGTAGCTCCTTATCCAATATGATGCATCCTTATAAAAAGGGAAGATTTGGACAGGGAGAACACCATGTGATGATTGGAGTTATGCTGCCCCAAGCCAAGGAACTATCAGAACCCAGGAGAGAGGCCTGGAACACGGTCTTCCATAGCATCTTCACAGGGACACTTTGACATCAGACTTCTGGTCCCCAGAACTGTGAGGAAATAAATATCCAGTTTAAGCTACTCCATTTGTGGTATTTTGTTACAGCAGCCCTGGGAAACAAATCCACTCTCTCCATCCATTCGTTATCACTCTGAGTTAGGTTACTGGGTTCCCAGTCTCTATCCTGAGTATTGTTTCTGTGAGGCCTTTACTCCTCAGAGATACTCAAGAATCTTGGAGCCTTCTACTCTAGAGAGCATTTCAGGAGGTCCCTCTGATCCTCGAGCTACCCTTGACACCAGGGTGCCAGCCCCTCTAATAGCCTATAAGGTCAGACAGTAGCCGCTTGTGTCCGTGACAGCCTGTGGATGTCTTGCAAACCCAAGTCCCTTGGTACACTGAGGATATAATGTGGCTGGTCCCTCTAGGGATCCCACCAGACAGAGGATGCTAAACGCAGGTCCTCCCCTCCTGAGGGTCCAGTACAAGAGCCCCGTCACAGTAACATTGGGCTTCCACTGTTGGTTGGGTGGAAGAGTGCGTAAATAAAGTTTACCTGTGACAAGAGACCCTTGGGCTCACTTCTTGGCCACAGTGTCTATAAGCCTTGGACCTTGAACCAGCCACTTAAGCTTCTTGAGCCTCATTTTCCCCACCTGTAAAATGGAACTCACACGCTCTATCTCCCATTGTGAGGGACCAATGAGAATATGAGTATCAAAGTGGTTTATATGTTGGAAAGCACCACCTACATTTCAGGTAATTGTTCCCTGAAGTCCTCAGATAACTTGCAATGTGAAAAATGATGACATGTACACACAAGCTAAGTGGAAGTTCCCTTAGACTTAGAAGAACTCTGAATTTTAGAGCCAAATTAAAGACACTGACTGTCCACTGGGTGTGATGGCACATACCTGTAATCACAGCTACTCAGAAGGCTGAAGCAGGAGGATGGCAAGTTCAAATATAGCCTAGGCAACTTATTGAGATCCCGTTTCAAAATAAAAATAAAAAGGCCGGGGATGTAGCTCAGTGCTTTCAAAGTTCAATCCCCACCACTGGAAAAGCAAAAACAACCACAACAACAACAAAAGAAGAGAGGAATATCCAGAATGGCTTTTACTCCCACAGGTAAGATTCCAGCCCTGCTCAGTCAATGAACTGTTTTTTTTCAATTTCTAAATTTTTAATTTACTTTTCAGTGCTAGAGAGCAAACCCAGGACCTTGCGTATACTAGGCATAATGCTGTACCACTGAGCTACAGTTCCAGGCCCGGTGGACCAATCTTTGATGACCCTAACGTAGCAGGCTAAAGAGATTTTGGAAGAAATGTGGGTTCAGCGAGCCCTAGGTACTCAAGTAGATTGTTGCCAAAAATATTCCCTGTCTCTCACAGCAGAGTATCTAACACCATCGGCCACTGACTGGCCTTTTGGTAAGACATTTTTACAGGCAAGGTGGCACAGCATTGAGAAACTTTCTAGACTCTGGAGTTGCAGACGCTGTATATAAAATACAAGTTGAACACTCGGCACAGAATAGGTGCACAATAAATGTCACTCTTCTTAGTTACTACTGTTGTTACTTTGCAGCAGTTTATCCCATCGTAATCCATATATGCCTCAGTAAACCTGGACTCAGTTTTGACACAAATTTAATCTCCAGTCAGCACCACTGTCCCTGTAGTTCTCTCAGCCTGCAGGATCCATCTTCCTGGAGTTGGGAGTTTAGCTCAAGTAGTAGAGCGCTTGCCTAGCAAGCTCAAGGGCCTGAGCTCAATTCCCAGCACCTCCCTCCCCCCCAAAAAAGAATCCACCTTCCTGCCCCATCTTCCTGATGTATTTGTGGCTCAGATGGCATTTTGAGTAGGACTCTATCTTGAGTATTTCATGCTCCTCCTCCAACTTTACCTGACCGAGTAACCTGCTTTGAATTTTGCTGTTTTTGGGGGAATGAGTAGGACAGAAAGCAGAATAGCCCATCAGCTTTTCCACCTTTTTGTTCATCCAGTGTCAAAGCCTGAGGACGTTTTCTTGGTTACTTTTCTTTCTGTGAGCTCCAGCAGCCCCTGGATAAGATCACCCTATTCATGGAAGCCTCAGCTTCCTCACCTACAAAATGGAGATCGGCTTCTCCTTCAGGGCAGCTGGAGAGAGTAATGTCAAGGAGATGAAAAGTACACAAACCACCAGGAAGTAGGTATGAGTTAGGATATTCTCCTACCATAATCTTTCCATCCCTCACCACCAGCACCCAGGCACCCTTTCCCAGCCCCTCCCTGGACTGCAAACCCCACAAAGGCAGGAGCAGGTAGGATTTTTTTTTTTTCTACATCCCTCCTCTATCCTCTCCATAGAGCCTGGATCAGTGGAAGAGCTTGAGAAACATCTGTGGAACTGAAAACAAGTGCACAAGTAATTATAGCAACTAATAAACTGAAGAATGCTTTTGTGGAGGACAGAGAAGTCATTGAGTCCAAAATGATCAAATGACAAAACATGTCCTGGCTCGCTCCTATCCTCAGAAGCGTCCGAGATTCCTTCTGAGGCCCTGGGGAAATATCCACTCATAAACATGTGGGCAGTAAGATGCAGGCACTCGCTCTTCCGATTACATTCCTAGGCAACAAAGCGGCGTGTTGCAACTGGCAGGCTTTTAACCAGCATTTCTTTAGAGCTTTAGGGCTTGTACATTACTTCCATGTATATTACTGCACTCAACAATTTTGTGAACTAGGTGGGTTATTGATTAGTTTCATGTTCTCGATATAGATGAAGGAGCAAGGGTAAGTTATTTGCCTGTGGCTAAACAGTGAGCCACAAAACTAAGGCATACTGCTGCATCTTTCAGATCTAAATCCACCCTGCTTTTTCCTCTACCACAGCTATACCTGCCAACCCCTGAGTAGTGACACAAAATGTTGCATGCACTCGAGAATCAAGAAATAAGGAATTTTCACGCACACAACCATCTTCTGAAAGCTACCGCAGCATCCTGACAAAGGATGAGGAAAGATGTCACTCTCACGTCCTGTGAAATGTCTCATAAACAAAAACACACTTTCTCCTATGGAGAAAGAGGTGAGTCCTTTGAGCCAGTCTGCTCACCACCACCAAAGTCTTCAGAATCAATGTTTATACTACTCAGTTTGTCAACAGAACCCCTATAAGTCCTCATAAGATTTTACATAAAATCTTCATCTCCCATCACCCGCTTATTTATTCCTCCAGGATTTATTTACACAAATACAAAGCAAACATGGCCATGTATTTTCTCCCGTCCCACTTTCTGTTTACTGAAAATGCAGTATGGTGTTGTGATGCGGTTTCGGGGAGAGAATCCTCTCCGTGGCTTTCCAGGAACTGTGAGGCCTCCGCTGTGTCCTTCCCAGCTGCCAAGTCCAGGTTATCAATGAGCACTTGCTGGAGGGGAAAGGCCAGGCTGAATGGGCGCCTGCTCTCTGGAGACAGTTCAGGCTGTGTGAGGCCAGCGCCTCGTGACACCGGTGCCCACTGCCAGTAGGAAAGCAGTCACCTCTGCTCGGAGTGTGGCAGCGTCTAGGGAGCAGAGGTGTCCATCTAGTGAGGTGGAAAGCAACAGAGTCGCTCTGGGGGGCTGTGGTGGGAGGATCGCAAAGTTCAAGCCCAGCATGGACTTAGCAAGACCCTTTTTAAATAAAAAATCAAGTAAAAGAAAGAAAGGAAAAGAGAAGAGAGAAATGAAAAAGCGAAAGGAAAGGAAGAAAAGAAGCTACAAGGTCAAATGCCTCCTGGGGTGGTAATGGCTTCACTGCTAGCATCTCTGTCTTCAAAGTCACCAAAGAAAAAGGTCTCTGTGCAACAAGGTTGCAGAGGAGTCTCACCATTGTCTAACAAGGATGTTCAGAGAGTCTGAAGAGACAAAGAAATGGAACCAGCTTCTTCTTCACCCCCCCCACGCATGCACACTTTTCTGCACAGCACACTAAGTGACTGGAGATTGATCTGCCCTATCTGGTCAGCAAGCTTTGCCTCTGCAGGACTTGCAAAGGGCCGGCCTCCTCAGGACCAGAACCAGCTCCTGTTTGCAGAGACTGCGAAGTCACTGACAGAAGGGGCCGTGCACATCGCTGAGAAACTGGACTACTAATTTTGGCAAGTTTAATTTGCTTCAATTAAAAATTCAGGGCAGCTCTAAGCAAAAGAGAAGTAGGTGAGTTTATTTTCCAAGCCTCTTGCCCAGGCCTCTCTGCAAGCCTGTTCCTAAGAGGACCCTACCTAGCTAGCTCCCCAGGGCCCCTGCGGGACTCACAGCACTCCCCACCTCCCACCAGACCAGACCAGGGCTCTGCCTGGGGAGAAACTAATCTTAGCACTCAATCTTTTTTATGGAATGCCTTAACTAACCCTTCTCTGGAAGAAGTGTGTATATAGGAGTATATGCAATGGGATTTCTGACAGAAGCACAAGAAATGGGTAACTATGCTTGACTGTAGAAGGGATTTAGGGGGTCAGTGGTGAGAGCAACTCATTTTTTGCTGGATATCTTAAGGTACGAGGTAAACTTTCTCATACATGTTCGATACTCTTCCAATAAATTTTAAAATAATAGCTTTTAAAATGTCCCCTCTTAATCTTTAAATGCTCTGAACCCAGAGATTTAGAGATGTGATGCCTGGCCAGGCCAGGGTTCCCCAACTATGACACAGCCCCAACCCTGCTGTCCCACCAAGCAGTCTTTAGGCTTAGTGAGCTCACACAAAAAGCAAGCTGGATTCATCACACAGCTTCACTGAAGGACAGAAACTAAAAACCAAGGTCTCTCTACACAAATACAAAGTGTAACTAGTCCTACTGTGGTTTTTTTTTTTAATTTTTATTTTTTTGTTGTTGAGACATGGTCTCACTATGCAGTTCAGGCTAGCCTTGAACTCATTATGTAGCCAAGGCTGCCCTCAGACTTGCGGCAATCTTCCTGCCTCAACTTCCTGAGTGCTTGGATTACAGGAATGTGCCACCACATCTGGCCTATTGTGTTCACTCTTGGGGTCGAGAAACAGATCCCGCCCAGGCTGGCTCAAGCTGGAGCTGAGGTTTGTTTAGCTCAGTCCTACCCCACCCCCCAAAAAAGAAGGGAGGGTTTCCATTAGCTCACATAACCTAAAATTATCGGGGTATCACCTTCAGGCACAGCTGGACCCGGGGGTTCCAGAGGCATCAGCGGGATTTGGCCTGCTCTCTCCATCTCTCTCTGCATGACTCCGTTTTCAGGAAAGCTCCCGCTCCAGCCTGTCCTCTCAGCAACGCTCAGGGAGGAAACGTGCCTTTCTTGTTGTGCCAGCCCAAGGCCAGTGGCAGGTCTCGGCAGGCCACACCACGGCACCTGAGCAATCCCGCACCAGTGCCCGTGGCGACATAAAGACGGGTGAAGGAGGCGCAACCCGTGGAAGCCACCGGGCTGTGCTGCGTGGTGGCCAGCGTGGAAAGCTCGACACCCTCTCCAGGAGTCCGAGGCCCTCACTGACCCCAAGATCTGAGCCCGGCCATTTGACTGGCAGATTCAGGCCTGGAAACACGACAGGTCACTGCCAGCAGGAAGATTGAGTCCCCACCAGTCAAGGGTCTTACATGACCCCCTAGCCATGGCCAGAGTCGAGTTGCAGATGGCGTCTCAAAGCACAGACAAGGCTGTGCGGGGGCTGCCCATTCAGGAAAAGGCTAGAGAGATGGCAGGCCTTACGAGCAACACATCTAAGTACCACCCATGACATCCAAATGGAAATAACTTTATTGATACCTGAGAAAAAGTGCAGGAGAAACATTCCCACCAACCGCTCGGCTTGTCCCCTTGGCCCAGATCACTCAGGGGCCAGACCACTTCCCTCACCCTTCCTTTCAGCCACGGGACACTGCATGCTTCGGTGCCAGCACCCAAAGGCCAGAGCAGTCCACACCCAGAGGCAGAGACCGAGAGAGGGAACCGCAGTGGGCCCGAGGGCAGGCTGGGTCAGTGCGGAGCCGTCATCGGTCAAGGTCCAGGGCTGCCTGGGTCACAGTCCGCAGTCCGATAGAAAACAGCTCCTCCCAGGGCTCCCGGATCCAGGCCAGCAGGGCTGTCAGCTGCTCCTGGCACACAACACGGAGCGCCCAGAAGGTCTCCAGCCGGGACACCTGGCGGGCCAAGCAGTCAGCAAGTGAGATGGGGCTGGGGGAGGTCTTGGGGAGGACCCACCATCCTCCTGGTTCATCTCTTCCCCGCCCAAGCCCGTGTCACTCCCCGTGAAAGATGCTGACTCTTCCAAGAGGATCACAAGTTCGAGCCCAGCCTGGGCAACTTAGCACCTGAGCAAGACCCTGTCTCAAAATAAAAAATGGGCCAGGGCTGTAGTTCAGTGCGAAGGCCCTGGGTTCAATCCCTAGTACCACAGGGAAAAACAAGAGATGCTGACCCTGAGCCTTGTAAACGATCCAATGGCGTTAACTGCCAGCCTCTAAGAAGGCTTCCACACTCACTCTCTTCTCTCCTACCTCCCCTGCTATAGGGAATGTGAGTTCTGGAGTCAGTTCCAAAGGACTACATGCGCTCAACTCCTGGCTTTACCACTTGTGACCAAGCCTCAGTATCCTCATCTGTAAAACAGGACTATAACAGTACCTCCTACTCAAGCGGTACGAAGGTCCAATGGCTAGCAGAGAGCAGGCAGATCATACAAGTTCACGGCAGGCAGCCAGGCCTCCCAGCTAACAAACAGTTGGACTCCAAGACAGGGCATTTCTGCTGCCGACAGCTGCCTCCCTCTCTACCTGCTGTCCATCCAACCCCAGTGAGCCCCTCAGTTCTCTGCACCCTAATTCTGTGTTCCCTCCACCATGCCAGCCCATCCCTCAGCTCATCCTGCCTCCAACTCCCAGCCTTCCTAGGCCCATTTCCACACTGACTCAATGCCCAGCACCTCCACCCGCACATACAGACACCGACACACACCTCATCATAGAAGACCAGCCGCAGGTCCTCGGGGGCTGTGCGATACAGCAGCACTGAGTTCAGGCTGCTGAGTGGCTGCTGCTCCCTGACCCGCACAGCGGGGCCCAGCCCCAAGGAAGGGGCCTTCTCAGAGGCTTCACCAGACGCTGTTGGGAGGGGGGGCTCTGCCTGGGACCCTGCAGGGTCCTCATCTAACAGGTACAGGGTGGCCAGAGTCAGCAACAGGGACACAGGACAGGTAGAAGGTCCTGGAGGGAAAGAGGCAAGATGAGGCCACAGTGGCAGGCCATGGAGGGCCCGGATCCCTGGGGGCTGGCATCACAGTGTTGCTCAAGAGAAGGGGCGTGAACCACGTTCAGGAGTCTGTGCCCCTTCCCAAAGTCCAGGGAGCGCTGGCCTCCAAATCCTCTGAGAGCTGTGACGAAGAGGGAGCCACTGGCCCTTTACAGAATGAGGGGAGCAGACCCAGCCAACCTGCCCACTTCAGGAAAGCCTGGACCCCAAAGCAAAGGTCTCTGGGCAGCTGGGGTCCAGGCACCCCAACTCCACCTGGACAGACTGGGAATACACAGGCTATCATGTGGGTATGCCTGCCTTGAGGAAGGCTGCTAAGAGAATGCTATGAAGACGCCGGGGGCTGGCCCGTGACCTGGGACCAGAGAGGGTACAGAGACCAGGGACATCTGCAGCACGGAGGGCTCACCTTCAACCAGGAACACCCGGAGATAGAAGAACTGGGGCGCCACCGAGGAAGTTTCTTGTCCCAACAAAGGCCTGGAGAGCATGGCAGACACGGGAAGCGGGTCAGCCAGGGGTAGGCAGGGCCTTGGGGAGGGCACACGTTGGGAGCAGACACAAGCCTGGGCGAAGGCATGAGGATAGGTAGCAGCTGGGGCCCACCTGGCCCAGGACATTGGGGCTCCATGGAGAGGGCCTGGGCACCCACCCCACCCCACCTCCTGGGGACTCACCAAAGCCGGTGCTGTGGGGTCACCTCCTCCTCCGTGGCACAGACACAGTTCCTCCGGGTGGGGGGCAGAGCCTGCAAGACACCTGGCCAGTGCCAGCCAGGGACAGGAGCCCTCAGAGGCCTCTTCCCTCCTCTATCCCGACCACTCCACTTCCCCCACCTGCCCATTCTCCGTAGTTCTGGATTCCAGAAACTTCTACAGGGGACAAGTCCCATGACCTCAAGCTCCACCACTAGCACCAAACTAGAGATCTGGCCCCAAGGGCCCTGCCTGCCTCCCTCCTCCATCTCTCACCAGTGAGCTCCTCGAGGAAGAGCTGGCAATGCCTGGCATCCCGGGGCAGCAGCATGCAGCTGCCCGCCCCAGCCGCCCACTCCAGCCGCAGACTCTGGCCCGCCAGGCCCAGCTCCATGCCACTCAGATCCTGCAGGGGAACAGCCAGGGTTGGCTGAAGCCAGCTGGCCGGAGGCCCACTGTGAAGGAGGGGTACAGTGACTAAGGGTGAGGACAAGAGAGTCTGACAGGGAGGCCCCGATGCTGCCCAGACCACATACTTGGCTCACTCACCAGATGTCCCCCATCACCTTCAACAGGTAAAGCCTGTGATCAGACACAACCACAAGACACAGAAATTCCCCCACGTGGCCTGACATCACCACTGGCACCTAAGGGGAAAGAAAGTTGATGAGAAACCAGAACTGAAGAGGAAAATGCAGACCGAAAGCTGAGGTGCCCTCCCCATCCCTAAGCAGTGTCAAGCTGACCTTGAGCCCCTTCAGCCTCCACTCTCCCCATTCCCCACCAGCCCTGCGCTTACTCAGACCCTGCGCTCAGCTGCCTTCCCTCCTCCCGTTGTCTTTCCCCTGCAACCTTTCTACATACTACACCAGACTGACTGTTCTAAATCACCAAACTGATCACTGCTCCCGCTTCAAATTCTCTGGAGGCTCCAGGTGGCCCCTGGATGCAGTCCAAACTCCTTGGCAGACATGGCAGGATGCTCCTGAACAGGCTCCAGCCTGCCTCAGTCTCCCCTGGGGACGCCTGCCCCTCACCCTAGACACTGGCCTCCCCATCCCGGTCACTGCCCCCACCTAGCTGCTCTTTCTCATGCCTCTGTGTATGTGGCTTCCTCTACCTATGATGTCCTTTTCCTTCCTACTCCTTGTTCATCTTTCACGACTTGGCTTAGACATCACTTCCTAGGAAGACTTCTTGCCCTGCCCTGGCTGGGTCTGATACGCCTTCTAGGACCCTCATCATGACACTTGTACATAGTATGATCTTGATTCAAGCTTGAGGGCAAGACTTACTCCCTGTCAATCCTTAGAGGCCAACATACATTATGTGCTTAAGAAAAAGTCTCTAATAACACCATGCATTTGTAAGGATGGGAGGCCCCGTTTACTGAGGGCCGGCTGCTGTGCCCAGCAGCTCAGACACTGCACTCTGTAAGGCGGGAAGTATCTCCATCGTGGGGGCAGAAAACCCAGACTCAGGTGTCATGGAATGTGTCCACAGCAAGTATCTCCCGTGCCTGAGGCAGAGGCCAGATCTGGTGGTTCCCTGCCCTCGACCTGACTCGGTTCACTGTGGAGGACAGTGGCCCCCAGGTCAGTTAAGGGAGTGAGCAGTGCCAGGTAACACAGACCTTGACGCAGCACTGGAACTCCTCCTGGGCATCACTGAACACCTCAACGTCCAGGAAGAGCCGGAGTCGGTGGTCCACAGAGCGGAAGCCACAGCACTCACCAGCTGGGGAAATCGTCAAGCCGTCAGCCTGCTCCTGGGAGCCCATGACTCACCTCCACCTCCCATCAGTGCCCAGTTACTCCCCCAAGACCCCCCATCTCGTTTTGCCTTACTCACATGGACTGAGGCTCCAGCTGCGGCCATGGGAGACAGGGATGTTGTCAGCCCTGCTGGGGTGGTCACTGTGGTCAGGAGAGTCACAGACAGGGCTGGGGGACTGAGAGGGACCTGCTGACTGCTCTGCCTGGTTCTGCTCCCTGTGGGGGGTTTCCCCAGACAGAGCCAGGAGAACCACATGGTCACTACCACAGCTGGGACACACAGCAGGAGACTCTGGAGAGGGGATGCACACAAGCCCCGTGAGCCTCCCCAACACACCCTGCCACACTCGTAACGCTCGCTGCTGCTCTTGGACTCCCCTGCATCCCCAACTCGCTCTCCAAGCAGTCAGACTGATCACTCTCCATTCCAGTGGGGGCTCAACTAACCCGTGACCCCTGGCTCCTCTAAAACGCACCCTACCTTCTAATTCCCGTCTCTCTTGGACTGGGCCTACTCAACCAGGCCCTGCTCTGCCCCACCCCCAGCCTTGGGCTGATCAGTTACTTCAGCGCTCTACCAGCAATGTCTGAAAGACCACAATGAACAAACCGGGAAGGCAGTGCATACTGCAGTACGACTTGAGTCAATTCCAGGCACCATCGAGTCATGGCTCTACAATCATGGGCCAGCCGCCGCTACTCTCTGGGCCTGGCTCCTATATGTAAGGTGAGGCAAACACAGTGTGCACCTTATGAAGTCAACAGGATGGTCGCATGGAAGCTGGTAAAGATGCTGGACACGGATCAGCAATGAGAGAATAAACGCTCTGAACATCTATAAAGTGCTGAGCGTGTGCTAGCTTCCATGCCAGTACTACCACATTTCACCTCCATCAAAACTCCCTATCCCCAAGGCATGATGGCGCATGTCCATAATCCCAGCTACTCAGAAGGCTGAGGCAAGAGGACCACAAATTCAGGGTCAACCCAGGCAATTCAGCAAGACTCTGAGACTGGGACATACTCAGTGGTAGAGTGCTTGTCTAGCAAGTATAAAGCCTTGGGTTTGATCTCCAGGACCACCAAAAAGAAGGCCACGCCCCCCCACCAACAAAAATCTCCCTACTCAATTTTGCAAAAAGAAAAGATTAATTTACATGTCCCTGCCCAAGACCTTACAGAGAAGGGTAAGAGCAGTGACCACGCGTGAGGTACCTTCACTCTGCACAGGTGCTGTGCCCGATGCCTTACCGTTTCATCTAAATCTCATAAAGCCTACCATGAGGTAAGCTCATTTTCTTGGGTGAGATGAGGTAACTGAGGCTCAAATCAAAGGAGAATGAAGCCCACAGTAATGTGCATTAGAAATGCCACCATAGAAGGGACCTCAGGAGCCACAGGAGCTGTGGAGTACAGACACAGCGCCTGCCGCGCTGCAGCCTCCCGGGAGGCAACGGCGGGGAGCAGAACGCCGCTCTATTTTCTAAACAAAACTTAAGGGCCTGCTGCAGCTGTCACCAGGGAGCGATATGTGGTAAAAATCATGCATTTTAACACAGCTGTTATCAAGAACATTCTTTTCCCCTTCAGTATCTTCTCCAAGACCTTGCTTTTTAATTGGTCTCTAATGGAGAAATCTGGTTTAAAGAATAGAATATAAAGAAATGCCACAAGGCACTATTTGCTATCAGGAAGATTACAAAGTCAGTTGAGGAAGGACAAACTACTCTAGTTTCCAACGCATCTTACTCAAAGCCAGCATGCTCAGAGGGCGGCGTGACAACCCGACACTGCAGTGAGGACTCATTAGGTTCTGTCAGTTCTGAAATATTAGCCCAAAACACCTAAAAGCCTTCGAGTTATGAAAAAATAATGAGTGTGCTTAAGCCCAGTTACAGAGACTGCATTTCTTGACTGAGAGAGAAACAAAAGCCCAGGACATAACTGGGTTCTTTTTGGTAAGTGCAGTGGGCAGGCGTTTCTCTCTCCTCTCCGCAGCCCCTCAGCGCACACTCCTCAAGGCCTTGCGCCCCGGGGCTCCTCCCCTCACTCCCCTACTCAAAGCTGCCTTCCCTGCAGGCGGGTGATCGGAGGAGTGTTGCTACCTGTCTTTTGAAACGACCGACTCCAGGCTTCCTCGCTGCCCAACCCCGTCCTCGGCTCCTCTGGCCTGAACTCACGGCCACAGCGCAGACACTGGAACCTGCCTCCTGGCGGGCTGCCGGCCTCTCCAAGCTGCTGCTGCGCTAGAGCGGTGAACGGGCTCAGCACAACGAGGAGCTCCTGCAAGAGGGTGGGCCAGAGGCAGCTGTGAGCAGGTGGACCCCAGACAGACGCCCCGCCAGCCCCAACCTTCTGGCCAGAAGTCGCACCCTCGGCCGTGTGACTTCTCCCTCCCAGCAGCCCCCGCCCCTCACCTGGGCAGCTGCGTGGGCATCAGGCTCCAGCACAGCGTAGCGACGCAACTGCCGGTCAGGGCAAATGTAGGCAAAGCGCAGCACAAGGATGGGGGCCCTGGGCAGGTGATCTGCGTCCTTCACAGGCAGCGGGCAGGGGACAGAGGGGTCAGGGTTACACTGAGCATGGGGAAAACAGTAAAGCTGGACCCTGTTCAATGCTGCTGCTGACATCCAAGCCCTAGCAGGGACCTCCTCAGCCCACTTCCCAAACCACCTGCAAGTGCACTCTGCTCCCTGCCAATGCCCCTCCTCAGCTGCGCCCTAACCCCCAGCACCTCGTCCAGAACCAGCCCTCACCCCAACCCCACCATTCACCTCAGACACTGGTTCTGTCCGTGTTGCGCTCTCGGGCTCTAGCTCAGCTGTCACCAGACTCTGCAGCTCCAGCCGCCCCAGGGTTCGAGCTGCTTGGAGTTCTACCTCAACCACATGGGCAGAAGTGACTCGGAGAAAGCACTCCATGCCCCGAACCCCCTCGGGCCTCTGCAGGGGACACACCAACATGGGGCGACAGAGCTCGGCTGTGGAGAGACCAACAAAGGAGACTAGAGGAGGGAAAAGTATCCAGTCCCTGATTTCCTTCAGTGGACCTCCAGCCAGCCTGGCCTTGCCAGACTCTCCATGACATTCTAACATCGCTTGGCCTGGGCTTCCCCCATGGCAGGGAGCTCACCTTCTACTTCCTTCTGTTCCTGCCCTTCTTCCTCTTCCTCTTCCTGTCCCTGCTTTGCTCCTTCTTCTTCTTCTTCCTGTTCCCCCCTCGCCTCTTCTTCCGGGGGCTCCTGCTCTACCCTGCCCTCCTCTGCCATCTTCTGTGCTGACTCCTCAGGCCTTCCAGCTTCCTTCCCTGAGGCCAGAGGGCTAGGCGGAGCCTCAGGGCCCAGGGCATCTGGAGCAGAGGTGCTAAGAGCAGGACCCTTAGAGGTGGTCAGGAGGGGGCTCCCAGAGGCCTCCAGGTGGTTTCTATACTGCAGCCAGTCACAGCCGAACCTCTCCCGGAAGCTGTTCAGCAGCTCAAGTTCTCGATGTTGTTGCATAAACAATCCTGGGTAGAGGGAGGATGGAGAACTGGGCAGGACCCCGCCCCTGGCTCCAGTCCCACCCCAGATGACCCCAGCCTCTTTCCGTGGGTGCTACTATATGTGAACCAAGGTCAGGGGTGTTGTTACAGGCTTCCCATCAATAGCTTGGCCCCAAGTGTGGAATGCTGTAGTCACATGCAATCCAGAATCATACAACATATCCTACTTGTAGAGTCACAAAACAGCACATCAAGGCCCTGAAACGCCCTGCAGGGAAGACAGCTATTTAATTTTGTTTAACTTATCTGGCCACAAATTTATTATGTGACCTTCTGACACCTCGCCAAGTTAATGTTTCTTGAAAGGCTTTAGAAAATGCAGCTTGGGAGCAGTTCCCTCCCCTTTCCCTAAAAGGACAGAAGACAGACACTAACAGACACTCTACTATGTTCTACGCACCAGAAAATCAAATTTCTCTTACCAGACCTCCACAGTAACATCAAGACAGCTAAAGGGGGGCAACAGAGGAGTGGAGGAGGGCCGACTTACCAGCCGGGGAGGGGTCCCGGGTTCGGGGCTCGGGGTCTGTATCACTGGGCTCGGAGATGCTCGCCCGCCTCACACGGACTCGGCTCTGGGTCGGGCAGAAGGATAGGGTTCTACGAACACCAGACCTCCCCCCGTGGCCATCCACCCAGCCTACAAAAACCACCCCAACTACCAACCAGGAAAAGGTCTTACTCCTGCCAATTCGGGGCCCTGCAGAGGGACTCGACTCCGGGCACCAGGCAGCCAGCAATACCCCTTACCTTAACCTTACGAAGAGGGCCCTGGGCCACAACGCCCCCTGAAGAGAGGCTGTCACTCAGCTCGGGGCCACCTGAGGTCTCCGTGGTACTCGCCCCGGTCCAGGCCAGAGGTGGGGCCAAAGGGCCAAGCCCCAAGGATGTGGAGGTCTGGCACGTGACAACAGGAAGCAGGAAGAGGTTGGGGCCAGGGAGCACCTCTGTCCTGCCCAATCTAGCTGGGAGGTGGACCCTACTTTCCACTGCCCAGGAAGACCTTTCCCAGCTGCCCATCTCCCCAGCCAGCACTCTCCCGTCCCATCTCTCCCTCAGGCTTTGCCACCTCATTGTCCTGCCCCCACCACACGGACCTGAAAATCCTTTGGTGACAAGACCTCGCCATCAAGAAGGAACTGCACAAAGACAAAGGAGGAGGGAGCAGCGCTCATGGCGGAACCAGCCCTGGTAAGGTCCTTGGCCCCTCACCAGGGGACAGCAAAGGGAACAGGAGCAGGGAAGGACTGGGCAGGAAAAGGGAAGCAGAGTGGACACAGGACTATCACTCACACCGTGAGCAGGACCCCGGGCCTGCAGTGACAAGTACTGGGCGGTGGTCACACGATGTGCAGGGTGGAACCACAAAGGGTTCCCCTCCAGGTAGAGCTGAGGAACAGCAAGAGGAGAATCAAGTGGGCCTGGGCCTCTGTGTGAGGAAGGCTCTGACAGAGGAGGGCCAGACACAAAGGTCGCTCCCAGATATCAAAGCACCCACGTCGCACCTTGCGCAGCTCGGCCAGCACGCACAGTGGCAACAGCTCCCTGTGTCCTTCCAGCAGATTATACGCCACATCCAGGTGCCACAGGTTCCTCAGCTGCTCCAGGCCTGGGCAGAGGTGGGAAGGGAGGAAAGGGTACACGGGTGAGTGCCTGGGTGTGAGTGGTGTGGGGGAGCGTGTGCTACAGGAGGGTGCAGATGAGAGCACCTCAACCCTCCCAATAAGCCTTCCCAAGGCCAAGGCACATGGTCCCTGGGCCACCCCGCATCTCGCATTGCCCCCACTCCCTTCTATCTTTGCTCTACCACACTTCCCGCTTACCTCGCAGGCTCCGGAGCTCATTGCCTCTCAGTATCAAGGTCCTCAGGGCAGCCCCTGAAGGTCCCACTCTTGGCACCAAGTGCAGGTGGTTATAGGAGATGTCCAGATGACACAACTCAGACAAATCCTGCCAGTGGGGGATGGAGGGAGGACACAGTGTCTCCCTTGACCAAACTTGAGCCAGGGTCCTCTGAGCCGTCTTCTCCACTAGGCGTCTACCTTCGCCTATAAGAGCTACAGACTCTCAGCACAAATGATGTCATCCATCTACCCCCTTGAAACAAAAACTAGCATATTTCCTCTATTACAATTTTTTTTTTTTTTTTTTGGTGCCAGGGATCGAACTCGGGGACTTGGGCTTGTTAGGCAAGCACTCTAACGACTGAGCTAAATCCCCAGCCCACCTAAACTAGCATATTTCCTAATGATTCTGGGTTGCGCCCCTAGGATGGCAACTCCAGTCCCCTTATGTTCCTGCCTGGGAAAATAAGGCTACCAAAAGAAATGTACAGTTTGTTCCAGCTAACACCTGAAGATAGGGCCCATCTCCCAGTCTCTGTGGGACAGGATGGACTAAATTAGGCAAGGGCCAGTAGTCAGAAAACCCTGATGATGGGCTTTTTATAAACTTCTACTTCCCTGAGGCTGCTCAAGCTCCCCCTTCCCTCTTCCTAAATTCTTCATTCTCCATTTAAAATGCCCAGCCGCCTTCGCACAAAGTGGAACTCAGTACAATGAACCCTCTTTACTACTACAATAGTTTATTACTGATTAAAATCTGCCTTTACCACTTTAACTAGTACCCAACTATATTTTTCTTTGAAAGGGGATAGAAAGACACGGGAGAAAGGTTGGTTATCATCATCACCACAGAATCTATCATTTTCTAAGCTAGGAACTAGGCTGAGTAATACTCAGTACACTTCACAACCATTTAAATGTACAAAAGCACGTAGTCTCCTATGATTTCTACTTCATAGGCCAAAAAAACCAATCTAACTAACTTGTCCCAAGTCACACAGACATTAGATGCTGAGATTGGAACTCTGCCTCATCTTGCTATGATGCTCCAGCTCCCGAACACCTCCCAGGATATGGCCCCACCCAATGACAAAAGCCAGGCACATTACAAGTGGGTCCAGGAGACAGGACAAGAGCAGAGGCCCAGGTGATCCTGCACCAGGCTGCTCACGCTCACCATCAGGAAGCCTTTGCAGTCCTGCACTCGATTGTGGCTCAGGTTCAGAAAGCGCACAGCTGACAAGAGACGCTGACGAGGACAGGAAGAGGAGGCACAGAATGGACTTCATACCTGACACTCTCCTCCCTAAAGGCCCATCCTCCTCCTTCCCTTCCCTCTGAAGTACTCACCAGGGAGCTGTCTAAGGCGGTCAGGGCATTGTAGCTGAAGTCAGCAGAAAGCAAAGCCAGCCAGGGGAGGGCAGAGCAGAGGTCACCACCACAGGCTGAGAGGAGCTCCTAGGCAGGGGACAGGCACTTCCTTATTCCATGCTCACCTTCCTCTCCATCATCCATCATTCATTCATACTTTTACATCGGGCTCCACTCGGAGATGTAGACTTACAGAAAGCCCAAGCCCCTATCCCCAAGGAATTCACTGTGAGGAAGGGTGAAAGGCAGACACTAGAATACTCAATACAGTATGGCAGGTGGGACTGTAAATATATGGACAAGTACAGAGTTCACTGAGGTCACAGGGGCATATGCAAATGAGAACATTAGAACTTCATCTCCTGTGCCTCTGACAGCAAGGCAGGGGGCCCACTTCTCACCCTCCTTACCTCTAGTGCCTGGATGCTCCTGCTGCAAATCAGGGTCTCCAGCTGAGAGTAGATGCCCTGAAGGCCACGCAGGCAGTGAAGAGGGACACCTCGGAGCTAGGGAAGGGGAAGGAAGGGAGGAAGGCAGAACTTCGCAGAAGAAAATGCCCTCGTCCCTATCTCCCATGATGGGGACGAGAGAGAAGATGACAAAGCCCAGCTACAGAAGCTTTCAAGGAATAGACCAGACAACACGTTACTGCAGAATAATGGTAGACTCAGGCCTGACCTCCTCACCAGAAGAGGAAATTTCTCTGTCCCCATCCCCAAGGGACTGCCTACAATGGGTTTTGTGGACCAACATCCCCCAACACCCCCATACCTCCAGCTGCCGAAGAGACTTGAATGGAAAAATCTTGATGGGCCCTGGAAGGCCAGATCCAGGGATGTGGACCAGCTGAGAGAAAAACAGTCAGGTTACCGAGGCATGGCAGTCTCCCTTCCCTCAGCATCCCTTCCTCGCCACAAGCACCCATATCTCTGACATCATCTGATCTCAGTCCTGCACACCTCTTGCACCGTACCCCACCACCAGCCTCCGTCACTCCCTGACCTCTGTGCACATCCTGCCCTATACCCACGCCAGAACCTTGAGTGACAGTGTCTTCTGCAGCACATCGAAGAGGAACTGAAGCTGGAGGATGACAGGGGAGTCGGCAGGGTGGGAGGGCAGAGCCACAAAGCCTGTCTGACCAGGACTCCATGGCCCCAGGTACAGCTCAAATACTCGCGTCAACTGCTGCAGCGTGGCAGTTGGCAGGCTCAGTGTGCTACAGCCAGACAGGACCAAGTCCCCTGCAAGGAGAGGGGCAGACAGGAAAGAGGACATAATAAAAAGGTCTTTCCCTTTGTTCTTAGGAGTGGTGACCAAAAATACACCCATTCCAATTCATATTGTAGACCTTCCACTGTAGGATCAAATTTTCTATCTCTTCCCCAGCTCAGAAATAGATCTCCCATCCTGAAAAAAAGTCTTGACTCTTCAGCCTGATATATATGACTGTTTTGCTACATGACTCCAATGCATCTTTCCAAATTCCTTCACTTTCTGCTCAAATGAGCCTGATCTACTCATAGTGTGGAGATACCACCAGCTTGGCTCATAGGTCTGTCATTCTCTGATACATCCCCGACGACTACCCAGATAGAAATCAACTGTACTCACCTAGAAAGCCATCTCAGTAAGTAATACTGCTGAGTGTCACTCATTTTTACATAAAAATCGACTAATACTTTACCTTTATTTCTTTTTCGGATTGCCAAAGTAATATGAACGTTTTTAGGAACTTTCAAGCAATACTAAAATGTATGTCACAGAAAAAATACCCACTGATTATAGCACTAAGATATTATTATTGCTACATTAAAACTGCTTTTCCTAATGACTGTCATCCTTGAAGGTATCTTTTGGTCACCTTGCCACTCCTCACTGCACCTAAAAAGGTCTGATGAAAAGCTAGGCATGGAGATTGCTTTTAACTTTTGCTGAAAAACAAGTATAATGTCAAAGGATGTTGCAGAAAAACTACAGAGGTTTCCTGTACTCTTTATCCATTTCCCCCCAGTGTTTATACTTTACCGAACTATAATATAGCATCAAAATCAGGAAACTGAATACTGGTACAATAAGTGCAGTATACAGTTCTATGCTCTTTGTGTAGATTCCTGCAACTATTACCAAAATCGAGACAAAACTGTTCTATTACCAAAGATCTCCTTCCTGCTATTTATACTCACATAGTCATATACCCCATCACCTCTAACCCCTGAAGCTATATCAGATTCTTTCTGAATAAATTAACAAATCCTAACCTTGTAGGAAGGACCATCTACGTAGTAGACATTAAGGAGAGATACAAACATGGTTCAAGGACTATTCCCCAGCTCAAAGGGTCTCCCAGTCTAGAAAAGACAATTTCATAGTTATTGACTGAAGCCAGACAATATCTGCAGATAACCACCAATGGGAGTTCACAGTGATAAAAGAGCAGCTACCATTAACATGGTAACACAATCCAGATGACTTTGTTACCTTATTTAAGCCTCATCCAAATCTCCCAAAACGAAGCACTATTAACCCCCAATGAAAATTGAGACCCAAAGAAATTAAGAACTTTGACTGCAATTGTATAGCTGGTGGGAAGTTGCCACTTCCGTTCATTCTCAAGGCCAAGGCAGCTGTACCACAACAGATGCCAACCGATGCCATGCCTCCTATTAAACTTTGACTCATGCCTGCTGGGGTGGCACACACCTATAATCTCAGCACTCGGGAGGCTGAGGCAGGAGGACTGCCAAGAGTTCAAGGCCAGCCTGGGCTACACAGTGAGTTCAAGGCCAACCTGAACTACATAGCCAGACCCTGTCTCAAAAAAAAAAAAAAACCAACCAACCAACCAACCACTCACCCAGCCAAACAAACACTGTGACTTCACTGTGTCCAGGCACTGAAACAAACAATTATAATAACAACAGCTACCAGTTTGGGGCATTTACTATATGTGCATAGACTACACTACTTTCCATGTATTAATTTCCCGCAACTTTGGAGTCAAGTGCAATCAGTATGCCAATGTGCTGACAAGGAAAACTGAGGTGTGGGAAACAATATAGCCAAGTTGAAAGAGGGCCGAGATTGGTGGGTCTGACTCCAACTCTCAAGATTTTACCTACAAGACACTATACAACAACGTCTGGTATCCGTTCCTGTTCTCAAGAAATTTATAGTCAAGCAATAATCACTTCTCTCTGAGAGTATCTGAATGCAGGGAAGAAGTGGCACTGGAGTTTGATCTCTAAGGATGGATAGAGTTGACTGTCAAAAACAGAGGATACTGTAAGCAACGCATTAGGGCGAACGAACCCAGGAAAAAGAAATTAATGAACTTGACCGAACTCTGACACCTCGGGACCCAAGCAGTCGTAACTCCGTGACTCTCAGGGCGTGTCTCTAAAAGGTAGGAAGCACCCCGCCTCGCCTGAAGCCCAACGCAACCGGAAGTCCACTCACCAGACTCCCGCAGAAGCCCCGCAAGCTTCCACACCACCGAGTCCTTCGGAGCGGTCGTCATGGCCACGGGACGCTGGGGGCGGGGCCTGGGAAAAGAGGAAGCGGAAGAGCCTCAGGTGGTCGGTGGTGCCAAAAACCCAGAATGTTCGCGCAAGCCGAGGTGTCTCGGGGTGGAAAAAAAAAAGAAGCCAGAAAGAGCGTCTTCTTGGGTGCCCTCTCGAGAAATCTAGGACTGGTCACCCATACTAACCGTTCCGTCCGGCCCTCCAAACAGCTCTGCAGCCCTTCGCGTGTGATGGACAGGAAGTCCCGCCCCGGAAGTGAGAACGGAAGGAAGACCGGAAACGCGTCCTCACAGCAGGAAGTCACGCCCCAAGGCTTGCGAACGCGCCGGAGGAGTAGGGCTGTCTGTCAGTGCTGGGAGCGGCCTGGGCGCTGACTCCACCCCGAGCTGGGCCTCCGGAGTCCCAGGCATCTTCTGCGTCGCCTGGACCGGTCTCCTGATTAGCTCGCAGCTCCTTCCGTCCCCTTACCCCCACCCCGAGCCTGTGAGGAAAACCTGACACGTTTGCAGACTGGACTAGGGAACAGTTTGGAGAATGGAATTTTCTGCTAATGAAGAAAAAACTCATCCAAAGTGAACATTCGTTTTCCAATTAAAGGAGGACGTGCCCGCCGTGGGAAGGAGATTTTTGCTCTCTGTGAAAGAGCTGAGGCCGGCGGGCGTGCCGTCTCTGGGCTCCCTTTGCCTCCTTTTCCTTAGTATGTCTAAATTCCTTTTTCCTTCAACCGTAATCAGACCCTCAATTTAGCCAATGGTAACGTTCAAGTGAGCCGGAACCCCATGTTTGTAAAGTGTTTGCTTCTATCACACCCGAATCAAAACGTTGACATTCCGGTTTTGAAAATGAGAAAACAGATTCGCAGAGGCTGAGTTATTTGTGAAGGTCGTTCAGTTAGTAACCGATAGCTCGGAGACTGCCAAAGTTTCTTGGTTCCAAGTTCCTGGTGTAGCTTTTACCGGGCCCCTACTCAAATGCTGACGTCAACTGTTGAAGCAGATTAAGAAAAATATCTTCAAACAGATTTTCTGGTTTTTAGGGAGTTTCTTTTCTAAAGTGCTCCTTTTCTACACAGAAAAGTCAGAATGAATCTTAGGTCAGTTGAGAATAGGAATCAGGTCATAAATTACCTTCATTCCAAGTTGTCAAATGTGAGGATCTTGTTTTCTAAAAACAGTAAAGTAGCAACGTATGCCCATAAGCTACCCAATTTAGCATTCGCTGCTTGCTATGTGTGGCCTGAGCCAAAAGCCTAAAAGATGAAATACGTGGAAGTACATCATGAACAGCAAAGCATATACAAATATAAAGGTAGAGTGGGGGTCAATACATTTTTATTGCATTATTAATCCCATAACTTGATGTTTGTCAGTCCCAGTTTATCAATCACCTGGAACTGGGGGGTTGCCCCATACTGTAACTGCCAACTCAACCTCTTGAGCAAGACACAAAGTTCTTTTGAAGTTCCTAACGTGGCAGTGCCTTGAAATCTGTTCTGTTTTCGGCCCCCCCCACCCCCTCCACAGTTATTCTCTGGGAATTGCTCCATTTATATGGATAGCCCCTATAGCCAGGATTGTTCTACATCCTTTTGCTTCCAGAAATGTCTAAGTGAGACAAAGAAAGAAACAAAGCTAAGTGGTTCTTGTTTCCTTCTTCCTCGTGAGGCCCACTCCCCTTTCTTTCCTTCAGGGGAACTTTGGCTGCCTTCCAAAAAAATTCCCCCCTTTTTTCCTAAGAGTGTATTTCTGTAAATTACTACCATAAGCTTGACGAAGGCAAAAACCTTTTTTTAAGAAAGTCAAAAGGAAAAAGAAAATCCTGTTTCACTATAGAAGCCAAAATGATATGTGTACATATCAAACATTATGAGAAATATGTCAGAACATGATCTAAGTAAGTGAAAAGAAATTGTGTTCCTAATGAGAAGATTCAATATAATAATAATTCGATATTATAATGATGCAATTTCAAAACCAATTTCAATGGGAAGATTTTGTAACTTAAGTTGATTCTAAAATTCAGCTGGAAGACTAAACATTGAACACAGCCAAGAAACACTGAAGCAAAATAAAACAAGAGGCACTAATAGGGGCCTTGCCCTTCCAGATAGTAAATGTCCAATAAAGTCACGGTGACCAAAGCAATGTGGTAATGACAAAGAGACAAATATTAATGGATCATTGAAACATCATGCAGAAGTAACCTTGATTACATGGAATGTCTTTTACTAAAGATGATAAAATTGACTTTAAATCAATTGTGTACATAATGAGTTGTTCAATAGTTTTGAAATAATTAGCTGTCTGTCTGGAAAAAGCTAAATCTCTTACATCCTGCACATTAGCTTTCAGAAAGATTAAAGACCTAAACATTTTCTAAAAAATTAAGTGTACGTATTCTTTAAAATTTCAAGTTCAAATTTACTTCTTCAGGAATTATCTATTAAAATGGAATGCAATGTCATTTTAGAAATTATCATTAGTTACTTAATATAATTTATTATCATGAGTAAAAGTGTTTTCTCGAAAGTATTTTGCTCTTGCTTTTTGACTTTCAGCTAGGAGGAGGCCAAGGTGCAACTTTCTTTGGTCATCTGAATCAGGGTTCACCTGACACCAGCCGCCTCCACTGTCTTCTGCCTCTACCCTGATCATCAAAGCCCTCAAGGAACCTCCAAGACACAAAAAGAAATAGAAAAAACAGTAAACACAGTGGAAATAGCACTTTCGACAAGATTGTCGACATTGCCTGTCAGATACAGCACTGGCCTTTAGCCAGAGAACTTTCTGGAACCATTAAAGAGATCCTGGGGACTGTCCAGTCTGTGAGCTGCAATGTGGATGGCCAGCACCCTCATGACATCATAGATGACATCAACAACAGTGCTGTGAGTACCCAGCTAGCTAAGAAATGTAAGAATATATTTCAATAAAAAGATGATCTGACAAAAAAACAAAGTATTTTGCTCTTAACCTATAAACATTCTTCTAAGTTTTAGTCTCCAAGACTAGCACATCACCTAAAATCAGAAACGTGAAGCTGGTTCTTCACTTGAACAGACCTCTCACTATAATCTTGGATCAAGTACTCAAGATGCACAACTCATAATCCTCATATTCTACCTCCTGTTACAGGAGGAGAGAGCTCTGGGACATTGGAAGTTCTCTGCAAATACTTGTAATAAAAAGGAGTACAAAAAGATGTGCCAGTTACTAGCTAAGGCTGAGGGCATGAGAAAGGAGAAAAGGGTAGCTTCGTACAAGAATGACAAAGTGGAATGAGGGAGAATACAGACCTCATATGCTGGTCCAAAGCCTGCTTATTCCTGATATCTTGGAGCATGCAAGACCCAGGACTGTTGCCCACACAGGAGCAGAAATCACTGTTCATCTTTAAGACATGAGCCACTGTCCTGACCTCCCCACTCCAACAGAAAATCAGATGACTGAGACCTAAAGATTCTTCCAAAATGAAAATTTCACACTTGGGTTAGGAGTGAGGAGAGTGAAATTGGATGAGCTACTTGTTTATTGACTTACTATCTTCATAGAGTGCACAAAGGAGACAGAAGACAGTGAAGAAGTGTGAATATGACCTCCACAAATAGAATATTGGTAAAGAGTTTGTACTAGAAAGGTTGCCGAGTATCCAGCACCCTCAACCCCAGGGCTGAGTGGTTGTGCAGAAAGGCAATCTTTTCTACACAAGGTAACCCACCGTGTCTCTTGGCTCTGCTACCAGACCTGGCCTTGAAAAAGTGGCTCAAAACTGGGCCAACTATGAAAATCAAACATGCAGGACCTAGCGGCAACATTGGAGGAGGTCTGGCCCGAGAACTCTACATTAGACCGTGACCAAACAAGCTCATCCAAGTGCGATTTCTGGAGACTGGACTGAACTTGAGGCATAAAGAAGGAAAATAAGCAAGCAGAAGCCAAGCTCAATGCAAAATCAGAGAAGCTGGAGCCTGAGAATAGCTGACTAAAAAGGAAGCAACGCTGGGCTTGGTAGTGTAGGCCTGTAATCCAAGCATGTAGGAGGCTGAGACAAGATAACCACTAGTTCAAGGCCAGCCTGAACTACATAGTGAGACCATGTCTTAAAAACTCAACAAAAACAAAAAGAAGAAAGAAAGGAGGAGGAGGAGGAGAAAGAAAAGGAAGCAACAAAATAACAATATTCCAGCGACTTGGTAGCAGCTCTGGGCACCTAGCCTGAGAGGACTTTGCATTTCAGCAAAAAATAGAGGGATTCCAGAAGTGGCTTTGCGTTAACCCAAGGTTGCCTAAGAGTGCCTTCCCTTAGCTCACTGTCTATCCTGGAAACCCATGGAATCGCCTGAAGAGACAGAAAAAGGAATTAAGAACCAGGATTATATGCTTAATTCAGGACACAAAGGAAAAGGAGAAAGGAAGACTACACTGCCCATTCAAACTCGTCTAAACAGAGCAGAAGCTTCATAGGAAATATGGATAGAGCCAGCTTTGGGGAAGAAAAGAAAGCAGACTGAATCTGGGAGTAGAAGAAAATGACACTGTTTCTCGCATAGCCCAGAAGGTCTGTTGACACAGTCAGGTACAGTGGGATGCTGTGTCCTCTGTTTCAGTTCTCCCTGCACAGAGGGCCAGACAGAGGCAGACAAGCGGGGAAGGGGCAGTGGAATGGCACCAGGACCTGCAGTGTGCAGGGCCAGTGGGAAAAGGGAAAATAGCAAAGTGGAAACACAGGGCCAGGGGCTCAGGCAGGGGAAGGGGGAAGCGAGGGGCTGCTGGGAATCTCAGCGTCTGCAGAACCACAGATTTAGAGCAGTTCTTCTGTTTATTCAACAAATATTTTCTCCACCCTAACTCTGTGCCAGATCTGGATAAATAAAGGATACAAGTGTGTGGCCCTTTTATGAAGGACCTGGCCTTTAGAAGAGACAGAGCCTAACAATCACATGGCAACATTGTATTGGTTTTCTATTCCTGCTGTAAGAAATTACACCAAATATAGTTACCAAGTTTAAAGCAACAAATTTTTTATCCTATACTTCTGAAGGTCAGAATTCCAAAATAGGTCTCACGAGGCTAAAATTAAGGTGTCAGCAAGGCTGTGTTCTTTTATGGATGTTCCAGGAAATAATCTGTATTTTTTTTAATGGTGCTAGGGATTAAATCTAGGGCCTGACACATGCTAGGGAAGCACTCTACCATGTGACCAACATCCCCAGCTTGGAGAATCTGTATTCTTATCTTTTCCCAGCTTTGAATTCCTGCCTGCTTCTCTGGCCTGGGGACCCATCTTCAAAGCTGGCAATGCCTCCCTGAATCTTTCACATCATTAACACTGGCTCTCCTGCCTCCATTTTCAACATTTAAGGATGGGTGTTTACATTGGGCCCACCCAGATTATCCAGAATAATGTCCGTGTTTTAAGGTCAGTGACTAGTAACCTTAATTCCATCTGCAATCTTTTTTTTATTATTATTTTAATGGTACATTTTAGATACGCATAGTGGTAACATTCATCTTAGGGGATTTGTACCTGTACCTGATATATCTTGCTGCTTCTTTTCTTCCTGTTTTCCCTCCCCTCCCCCATTCCCTCCTCCCTCCTTATCTACAAAAGTTTTGTTTCCATTTTTTCCAATCTATTCCTTATTTCTCTTGTCCCTCCATTCCTTTCCTCCATCGGCAATCTTTATTATCCCTTGCCATATGATATTACATATTCACAGATTCTGGGGATTATGATATGGGCATTTCCTGGCTACCACAGACATGAGGCATGTTACTATGTAGAGATAGCACTATGAAAAATGGTTCCACTCCAAGACTGCAAACTGAATACATATTGCAGCCTCTCTCTCTCATCTCAAATACTTAGAAATACCAGAAAGGAGGAAAGGAGAGAATACATTCATAATCACCCTTCATCCACAACGTGAGCCTTTGGTAGACCAGAAACCATGAGAATTCCCTGAAGGATAGATGGCAGGTGGAAATCACTCAGAGAAGAAGACTGCAGCCCAAAACATGCATAGCATTAGGTTTCCCCAAGAGTACAGAACAGCACCAAGGATGCTCCATGCCCTAGGGAGGTGGGTTCCGGGATCAGGAGTATCCAAAAGGGTCTACCAAGAGGACACTGATTATTTAGGGTACTGCAGCAGACACCATCAAACAGAACAACAACTCCACCCCCAGCTCCCCACCCCATTTACTTCCCAAGGCCAAGAGACTGCAGCAGGGAAACACCCACATTCAGCAGAACAAAGTACCACGCTCAGCAGTATATTCCACCGCTGCAGACAGTTAGTATGCAAATAGGGCAAAGGGGCTACCAAAAAAAATCTCGGATAAAAGAAGCTCCCAACAAAAAAGCAATGTTTTGACCAAAAAGTCAACACTTTCAAAGGGAGATATCAAATCCAACATATTGAAGAATCTTAAGCCAATAAAGTTGCTTAAAGAGCAAGACCAGGACTTTAGAATAATTATAAAAAGATACCCTGTTCATTTTTTAAAAATACGCACTCGGGCTGGGGATTTAGCTCAGTGATTAGAGTGCTTGCCTAGGAAGCACAAGGCCCTGAGTTCAATCCCCGGCACCAAAAAAAAAAAAAACCAAAAAAAAAAAAAAAACCGACAAAAAAACCCACTGAACAGAATGATCAGAAAGGGCACAGTTAAAATGTGCCTATCTGACGTGGAGAACTGAAAAAAATATGTTTCTTCAGCCTATAGTATAAGATAAAATAAGAAAGTGTTGGTCTGAAAAACTAAAATATAAAAAAAAAAAAAACTAAAATATGCAGATGATCAATTGAAAACTTTTGGTATCAGCTAAGAGTTCTAAACCAGAAAGTGAAAAAAAAATGAGAGAACATTATATTCAAATGAATAAAAGAAGAAAATGGTCCAGAATTGAAGAAAACCACAGCTCTTCAATTTGAAAGGGCCCATCAAAGGCCAACCAGGAGCTGGGTGTGGTGGCCCACACCTGTGATCCCAGACTTTGAGAGATTGGGGCAAAAGGATCATAAATTTGATTGGGGATTTTTCTCAAGTAATAGAGCACTTGCCCAGCAAGTGCAAGGCCCTGAGTTTGATCCCCAGCACCCGAAAAGTTTCATAAGATTGAGCCATGCCTGGGAAACTTGGCAATTTAGTAAAGCCCTGTTTCAAAATAAAAAGCATACACACACACACACACACACACACACACACGCGCATACACACACACACTCACACAGATATGGGGAGAGCACACGCTGGGGATGTAATTTAGTAGAAGGGTTCCCCTGGGTTCAATCTCCATGGGCGGATTAACTACTAATTTGTAGCTATATTGTGATGCAAATTCAGGTGCCACAGGAAGGGAGAAAAACCTGCAAATATCCAATGAGGAAAGAAAAAACTAGATCAGTGATGGCGAGCCTTTAGAGATGAGTGTCCAAGCTGCAACCCTAAACACACTTACTTATGCCAAAGTGCCAACACTGCAATTAAACCTGAATACTGAGATTTTAGTTAAAAAAAACTCATACATTAGCATCTTTTGTCTAAAAAGAAAAACCAGCTGGGGATTTAGCTCAGTGGTTACAGTGCTTGCCTTGCAAGCACAAGGTCCCGAGTTCGGTCCCCAGCACCGGAAAAAAAAAAAAAAAAGAAAGAAAAAAAAAAGAAAAAATAAAAAGAAAAACCAATCACAAGTGTGCCACCACTGAACTAGGTTTGCCACCACTGAACTAGATGAACTACAAAGCTAAGAATAATATTGACATGAGGTCTCTCACTGAAAACCATATGATACAAGAAGAAAAGAGAGAGGGAAAGGTCAAAGGTCAAAGAAAAAAATGCCTTTCAATATACAATTAATTGCATGGCCCAACCATCACTCAAGTGTGAAAATAAAGTTAAGCAGGGACTCAGAAAGCATTAGCTACCAAGCTGCTGGACATAAATAATAAAAAGGAGATGTCAGCATGAAGAAAAATGAATCCACAGTGAGAACAAGAAGCAAAAGCAAAGGTGAGTAAAGACATTTATAAATTTGTTCACATTAAAGAATGGGACAAAATAGCCATCAGGAGGAAAGGGGGAAAAAGAAAAATTAAAAGGACACAACATTTCAGAGGTTAAAAGTGATTGCCATCTTCAAGAGCTGTCATGGGGCCAGCTATTCGTGTCATCAACGGACACGAATAGTCTCATCTCTCCCGGAAGCAAGTTTGAAGAATGAGGGAGAAAAGTAGTACCAGAGCGGTGCACAGAGTCCTGAACTAGACTTCTGGATTCCAAGTCCTGGCTTCACTACTTACCAGGGCTGTGACTCTGGGTAAGTTATGTAATTTCACCACGCCTTAGTTTTCCTCATCTGTACAATGAGTATAATATCAGTGTCTGCTTCACGAGGTTGTTGTAAGGTTTCATTTGTAATATGCCTGGCACATAGCTACACTGTATTAACGTTCACGGATAAATAATAAAATTCAGCGGGGTGTGGTGATGTGTACCGTAATCCCAGCACTCTTGGAGGCTGAGCCAGGAGAACTGCAAGTTCAAACCCAGCCAGCCTGGGTAACTTAGTGACTTAATGAGACCCTTTCTCAGAATAAAAGGGGATAGCTTAGTCGGTGTGATTACTAAAGGGGAAAAGGTAATAGAAAGACTTGGAAATAAAGTTAAAAAAAAAAACCATAGAATATAAAGTTGCAACCCCATGCATATGGCATTATATCATTTGTGGGGGAAGAAAATTTTCTGCAGAATACACGAGTACATGCGGAAACTCATAGAAATGTGCCTGGCAGGATACTTGCCTCTGTGGAGGCAACAGGAATTAGCAGTAATGATCATGGGGAACTTCGGCTTTATCTTGAATGTTTGAAACTTTAGTGTAAGGATGTATGTACGTGTTGCTTATGAAATAAAAAACAAGGAACTTTTTTTTCCAAAAAACTGGAATGAAAGAACAAAGTGGCCAAGATACAGCGAAAAAGGAACAAAAAAACTTTGTCATCTGGGAGCTAAGGGAAGGGTCACAGAACAGATGACATCAGAACTGGGTCTTAAAGGAGACAGGCTAAAGATGTAGCAACTCAGGAAGAAAACAACGTATTTATGGAATGACCAGGATTTGCGTCAAGAGTTGGGTGTGTGTAGTTGAGCTCTGTCTTAGTCTGTTCCAGCTGCTATAACAAAATACAGTGATATCTTGGCTCATGAACTTAATTTGTTCCACGCTGCTGGGGAAGATGGCCACATTTATGTTTGTGCAGGGAAGATGGTGATAGTCGTGTTCATCACCTGATGTGGAGCTCACCAACAGAAGCAAAATTTTGCTGAACACTTCTGTTGGCAAACCAAGGTACTGCTGTAACTTAGCCTGAGTGACTTATACGTAAAAGAAACCGGGCTAGGATGTAGATCAATGTTAGAGCACTTGCCTAGCATGTGTAAAGTCCTGGAGTCCATGCTCCAAACTGCATCAGGTAAATAATAATAATTTATTTATCAGCAGTTCTTCAGGTTGGGAAGTCCGAGAGCAAAGCACTGGCAGATTCAGTGTCTGGAGAGGACCACTGTGTCCTCCATAAATAGTGCCTGGTTGCTGCCTCGTCACATGGCAGAAGGGATGGGAGGAAGTGTGTAAACCTACTCCTTCAGCTTCTTTTTAGGGGGACTAATCCCATCCACAAGGGCAGAATCCTCATAACCTAATCACTCTTAATAACATCACTTTGGGGATTAAGTTCCAACATATGAATTTTGGAGAGACATTAGCATTCAGGCCATAGTAGGTAGGAATAGGTGTGAAATTAGGCTGCAAAGATAGTTTTAGGACCATTCATTAAAGGCTTTTAAATTTTATTTGCTTGCTTACATATCTTTATTTACTTGTTTGCTTATTTTTACCACACCATGGCAGTTGAATGCCGTGTGGATGTTTTAAGGCACCTAAGTGACATGATCACTTCGAAGGGTCCTGTGGCAGCCATGTGGATGATGGCTAAAGGGGCAGGATGAAACCACTTTGAGACTAGTAAAGGAAGCTGAGAATTACAAAATAGGGTCAATGTAGAACGAATGGACTTGACTTGAGAGATGGCAGGACCACAGTTCTTACCCCTTAGTACTTGCCCTACTTCACCTTTTTTGTGGCGACTGCCCCCTGCTTTGAGGATATCACCTTTTTCACCTTTATCCTTGTATTTGCTGTAGTTCAGGTGTTGAATGTCCTCCAAAAGTCCATGTGTAAAGGTTGGTCTCCAGGGTGGTGGTCTTGGAGGTGCTGTGGACATTTCAGAGGTGGGGCACACTGGGGAGTGCTTAGGTCATGGAGCGTGTGACTTCGGAGGGGATAGTGGGACTTCAGTCTTTCACTGTCTCTCTACTGTAGTTCAAGATATGAGCATTTACCCCTGCAGATGCTCCTGCCCGGATGTGCCACCATCCTCTGCCCTCACCAGAGGCCCACTGGGGCCTGCCCAGTCTTCAACGCTGAGCCTCCAAAGTTAGGTGTTCCATTATGTCATCATAGGAATGTAAAATTGACTAATTCAGTGCTTTAGGCTCCCGCCTCCAAGAATAGGACACATGTTCTTGGCTAAGTCATTAGCCCATTCTTTTCCTCAAGCCACCTTTTCTGAAGGAGCACGTGACTCACATCAGGATCTCAAGACCCACCCTGAGGAATTTTATGAGGCCACTCTCTCCTGCTGGACCAAATACCATGATGAGGGAGTCTAGCTTCCCCAGGGTCATCGTAGAGCTCGGGTGGAGCCGACCCAGGGAAAGCAGAGCCTATACATGGATCCTGGTAACATCTTCTGAGCCGAGAATCAGGCCACACCCTAACTAGCTAAGCCGTGTACTTGTCATGAGCCAAAGTGCCCCTTGTTAATTAATTAATAATTAATCAATTGTCTAAGCCAGTTTCATTTTTTCTGTTTAAATTCATTCTGAATTAAGAGGATTCACAGAGTGTTCCTAATAATTAGCATTGGGAACAAACAACACAGTTGAAGTTCATTGCTCTTGAGTGGTTCCATGGTTAAAAGCAGGACAAAAAGATATCCTTAACCACCACTGGGCCCCTCTCAGGGAGGGACAGATCTAGTTTTCTGATTTGCTAAGGTAGCACAATGTGAGGACTCAGAGATCCTTGAAGGGATGATCCAGACCCATGACTCCCAGCTTTGGGATTTTTTTCAGATTTCACAGAGCAATGAAATTCCAAAGAAAAATCTCAGGGTACGAACTGGAATTGCTAAGTTGTAATTTGTTAAGTAATCACTTAAAAAAAAAAACTCACTACTTTCTACCATCTCCATAATATCATAAAGAAATAACTCACGTAGAGGAAAAAATAACTTCAGAATAAATAACTGCTCTTTAAAATGAATACATCTGGCATTGTAAAAGATTTATTATGCTGTGCTCACTTTTCTCACTTTGTCTCAGACGCATGAAAACTTTTTACTTGCAACACTGATCATCTACTTAGCCAGAAAGAGAATCCTGTGGCCCTGAGCAGAGCGTCCCCGACCCTCTGAGCCCCTCCCTTCCCTGAGACAGGGAACATCTGGAGAACATGGGGACCTTGGAGGGCCTGGAGGGAAGAATGAGGAGCCTAAGCATAGTAGGAAGACTGCAGTTCCCAGGGAAAGTCCTCTCTGTTTGGGCAGGAACGAGAGAACCCAGGCAGCCTTGAGGAAGTCCCCTGGCTCCCCACTGGCCACCCTCTCCCAGTCCACAGCCTGAGTAAGGGCCCCCAGAACACTGAGACGAGGTGCTGGAAGACTCCAGACTGTGAAGGGAAGCAACCAGCAGCCTAGCAGCAGCAGCCTCCTGGGGGACTCAGCACGAACAGAGCCTGGCGCTGGTGTGAGAGTGTCCATGCAGCTGCCCTGCAGAGCACCGTGCTTTAAGGAACAGTAGCTCTTTCATGGTTCCTGGGTGGGTGAAGGAATGGAATTAATCGGCTGAGAGCCAGGGGCTGGGGCGGAAGGATAAGATGGAGGGGATGAGGAACGTGACATAAGCAGGAGGTAGCCCAGAGAAAGCAGTTCCCTGATGCCTGATTCTGGAGGCAGGATGGACTGATAGGAAACAAACAGGAAAAGAAAAGGATTGCTTGGCCCCATACCCTGCACTCTCAGTGTGCGCACTGAGTGTGTGCACGAATTCACAAAAGAACACGCATTTCACCTGCAGTGGGCTGTCTCTTCACCCTTCTGATGTTAAGTACTGAGTTAAGGGGCTACATAAGGACACCCAGGGGCATCGAGGGAGCTGAAGATTTCAGGAGCCAAAGTCCCAGTTCAGTGAGGCCTCACAGAGTCTACCTCAAGAGCCAGCAATGGATTCCTAACAGTCCTGGGACCCTCCACAAACTGAAATGACACATCTTCGTTCTGGTGATCTGACCTTAACAGGATACTGCCTCTCTGGCCTGGTCAATTTCTTTCTCACACCACCAGTTCATACACCCATCCCTTTCTTCTCACCCAAACTCCCAAGGGACCCCAATAATTAACCAATTGAACGCTTGCCTCAGTGGGGCTCCAAAGGACACAGACGCAGGCCAGGCGAAGAATCTCCTGTCCTTGAGCTAGGTGTTCATCTGCAGCGGTAGAAGATGGCAGGAGAAGGAGCTCGTGGCCACCTTGAATGGTGGCACTGAGGGCAGTAATTTCTTTTTTGTGTGCCAGAGTGGGCAGCCTGACTGACATGTCAGGATTTGCTTGCAGGGGGCTAATTCTGTCTTCAGAGTAGCTGTCCAAGGAGCCAGGGACACATTTGCAGTTTCCAACAAATACGCGCCCAATTACAGCGCTGGGGCCCCAGATCTCTGAGGTCAAGTGCAATTGAGTAACCTGAAATCCCACCGTCTCATTGCTTCCAGGGCCCCAGACTTTTCAAACACCGTATCAGAGAAGCCTAGGAAAGCATGCTGAGTTGTCTGCACTGTGTTCTTTATTGTCACATGTTACCCGTGGGACAGGAGTGGAATGCGGAGGGGAGCCCTCAAGCAGAGAAGTCGAAGGGGAGTGGGAACCACTGATTTTCCACACTCTTCCTCCTTCCCAGCTGATGATGGTGTGCGCTTGGCCACCAGCCACCAAATAAGGAGGCAGGACCCTTCTAGATACAAGCACAGTGTTGTGTGAGAAGGTTGGGCACCGTCTCATACTTGAAAGAGTAGCCTCCATCTGAGGTGGTGCGGACGTGTAGGGGCCTCATGGTTCCCAGGAGAGCAGCACAGCAGGGCTGGCCCCCTGGCACCAGAGTAAGAGGCTGGACAGAGGTCGGGGGGACTCCAGGGACTGCCTGGAGCAGGTCTGGTGGAGTGGGCAGCCCACAGCCACCATGGCAGTAGTGGAAGATGAAACTGGGAGGATGCACGATCCACCGGTCCCAGCCCAGCTCCTGGAAGGAGATGTTGAGTGCAGCTCTGTGGCAGTAGGCGTGGACAGCCGGCTCCTCCGGAGGCCTCTGCAGCAGGCGCAGAGCGGTGGGAGACCAAGGCCAGGGCACTGGGGGAGCTGAGCGCCGGGCTCTCTCCCCTCCAGTGGGTGGTCTGGCCCGAGTGTGGGCCACAAGGAAGGGTGTGGTCTCGGGCCTGGCGGAGCAGGAACAGAGAGGACAGCGCAGCAGTAGCACCAGGACAGGCTGGGTCAGCAGAGGGAGGGCAGAGGTGGCCAGCTGCAGCACTGCCCAGCGAGGGGGAGCCTGGCCCAAGGACATAGGCACGGCCACGGGTCCCCCAGACAACAGCACCAGCAGGTCTAGCAGGGGCCCGGAGCTATTGAAGGCTGCTAAGCCCTTCCTGTCCAGCCCCGTGTGGAACCACAGCTGTGCTGAAATCACCTGGCGGCTGCGCGTGTGCTGGGACGGCCGAAACACATATGTGAAGAGACCCTCCTGAGGCTCCTGGGCCAGCCCTGCAGCGGTTAGCTCGTCCTCACAGCTGGCACCTACAGGAGACAGAAGGAAAGGGAGAGGGCAGCCCTGACTGGCAGGACCCGAGACCCCCACCTCAACAGGAGGGATGCAGCTGCCATTCACAGAGTGCTAATGAGGTGCCACACTTCTGCCGAGGGCGCTTCCAGACCTGGGGACCCTCCCAAGTCTTGGGGGAGCTGATGTAGGCTCCTCATTTTTTAATTTCATCATTAAAGCACCTAAAAAATTACAAAACATTGCCAACTTCTCTCTGAAGCAGCTTTACCAATTAATATTCCAAACAGCAATGTGTAAGAGTCCCTTTCTACCTTCATTAGCACTTACAATTGTTAAATTTTTGTTCATCAGATAGTGTAAAGTGGTGTCTTGAATACTGTGTACATGGGTGTTACATTACTCATCTTCTGGTACATCAGAAACAGTATATGATGTGTTGTTCAAAATAATTCCATTTTTAAATAGCGATTTAACACAACAGAAAAAAAAAAGAAAAGAAAAAAGAAAAGGAGAAGGAGGGAAAGAAAAGGAAGAGAAGGAAGAGGAAGAAAACTATAACTCAGAATAAAGCACAGTCCTTCCCAAGAAAGTGTAGCTGGCCTCTTCACCCAGACATGCATGCGGACAACACTAAATAATCATGGACCAGCCTCAATCGAAGGACTGGCAACTAGGGGTACATTATCAGACAGTTTCTCATTATAAATTCATAACAACTGACCCATTTTGCAGATAAAAAACTAAGGCTTAAAAGGATGAAGTGACATTCAGCTGCTAAGTGGCCAGGCCTGGTCCCAAAGTCATACTTCCCCCAGTATGCCACACAAGGGTTGAAACAAGGGAGGCAGGGAGTCATGTCTAAGAGAACGGTGGGCTAGATGAGAAGAAGGCCCACCCAGAGACAGGTTTTATGCGATCAGTCACTGGAACATGGTGAAACATGTAAGGAGGTAAGACAGGAACTCAGAGAAGGTATGCGTTTCCCAGCTAAGCATTTT
>PVJO010000405.1:0-167949 GCA_004026905.1 Hystrix cristata | reverse complement strand
CAAGCTCCCGGTCCAGTTCCATCCCGTGGCAGCCATGCCCACGCTGGGGGGCCAACAGCAAGAGGAGCAGTAGGGGTAGCTGGGCCACCATAGCTCACCTGGCCTCGCCAACAGGGACCCACACCCTGCCCTGTACCCCTTTTGCCAGGGTCCACCCAGAGCCTTCCCCCTCGCTCCACCCCATCCCACCACCCGCCCTCTTCTACTCCTGTCACCCTGGTCTCTCCAGTCCGTCCCACGCCCTGCCTCTGAGTTGCCCCTACCCATGGCATTGAGACCTCCTATCTCTGACGCAGATGTCTGTGGCCCTGAGCCTTATCTCCCACTCCCGCCAAGAATGCGGGGGAGTGGGGTGGAGAGGGCACTCACCCTAAGTGACCTGATCCACACATACAAGCATACAACCCCTTTTCACTACACACACACACACACACACACGCACACACGCACGCATGTATGCACAGTGTCTCACATGCCAGCACCCAACACAGAGGTGACATCAGATGGGACAGGAGTCTGGGAGTTAGGGTTGGCCTGCTTCTGAAAGTGTCATTTGTCCAAACGACAGAATCCAGCAGCCCCCTCAGACCTTCTGGCACCCCTTTCAGTCAAGCAGCTGCTGGGCCAGCGTGGGGGAAGGGCTGGGGCTAGAACTGGGGCTCCAGTGGGGGGCAGGTGGTCCCCGCCTGCTCTATACTTAGCATGGAGAAGCCAGACTGGGCTCCTATCCTCCAGCTGTGTCATCAGAGAATATTTTTGGGATTGGCAGCTGCAGGCGCCTCTGCCACTCAGGCCCAGGCCCGGCGGGCGGCCGGTCGGGGACCTGGCGGCTGGAGGTGGGAGGGAGGAGGGGAGAGAGGCCAGGGCTGGGGGAGGGGGCCGGGAAGAGCAGGAGCAGGAAGCCAGGCCGCGGGCAGAGGCTGCGGGGCCCCTCTCTGGAAAGGCAAACAGGAAGTCTGCCCCCTGAGCCCCGGGCGCCGGGCCCGGGAACCTCCGCCGCGCCGCCGAGCTGCAGCTGCGGGCCGAGGGTAAGGAGGCGAGGCGGGAAGGGGCGGCCGGGGCAGAGCTCCCCAGCGCGCCCGACCCGGGCCCCCCCGCCGGCCGCCCTTCCCCCACACCCGCAGCAGCCGCGATGAAGGCGGGCTCGGGGGACCAGGGCAGCCCCCCGTGCTTCCTGCGCTTCCCGCGGCCCGTGCGGGTGGCGAGCGGCGCCGAGGCCGAGCTCAAGTGCGTGGTCCTGGGAGAGCCGCCGCCCGCCGTCGGGTGGGAGAAGGGCGGGCGGCCGCTGGCGGCCTCGGAGCGCCTGAGTTTCCCGGCCGACGGCGCCGAGCACAGCCTGCTGCTGCGCCGCGCGCTGCCCGCCGACGCCGGCGTCTACGTGTGCCGCGCGCGCAACGCGGCCGGCGAGGCCTACGCGGCGGCCGCCCTCACCGTGCTCGAGCCGCCGGCCCCCGAGCCCCAGCCGCAGCCCGCCGCGCGCCCGCTGCCGCCGCCGGGCACCGGGGAGGGCGCCCCGGTGTTCCTGACGGCGCCCCGGTCCCAGTGGGTGCCGCGCGGGGCGGAGGTGGTGCTGGCGTGCCAGGTGGCGGGCCTCCCCGAGCCCACGCTGCACTGGGAGAAGGACGGGATGGCCCTGGACGAGGTGTGGGACCGCAGCCACTTCGCGCTGGAGCCCGGCGCCGCGGGGGGCCCGGGCGCCAGCCTGGCGCTGCGCATCCTGGCGGCGCGGCTGCCGGACTCGGGCGTCTTCGTGTGCCACGCGCGCAACGCGCACGGCCACGCGCAGGCCGGCGCGCTGCTCCAGGTGCAGCAGCCGCCCGAGAGCCCGCCCGAGGAGCCCGAGGAGGCCCCCGCGCCCGGGGAGGAGCCGCTCAGAGCTGCGCCCAAGACCTTCTGGGTGAACGAGGGCAAGCACGCCAAGTTCCGCTGCTACGTGATGGGCAAGCCCGAGCCCGAGATCGAATGGCACTGGGAGGGCCGCCCGCTGCTCCCGGACCGTCGCCGCCTCATGTACCGCGACCGTGACGGCGGCTTTGTGCTCAAGGTGCTCTACTGCCAGGCCAAGGACCGCGGGCTCTACGTGTGCGCGGCGCGCAACTCTGCGGGCCAGACGCTCAGCGCTGTGCAGCTGCACGTCAAAGGTAGCGCCTCCTGGGCTGCAGGGCTGGGGAGGGGCCTCGACACCCCCAGAGGCCTTTCTCCTGCCCCGCTCGGTGCCCAGCGCTGCCTGGAAGTCTAGGGTAGTACCCCACCTTCACGTTTAGTAGATCTCCAGGGTACTTGGCAAACTACCCAGGCGAGTCCCAGACAGGTGGTGGAGACCCCTAAGGAGTACGTGCAAACCTCGAAGCCCTAGAACTCTTCTCATCTAGTGGTCTTCGACCTTTGCTAATTTAGCCCCCTTTCCCCTACTGAATTCCTGTCTGTAGCCCCAGTATGTAAGGCAGATAAACGGAGAGTTTAACTTGAAAGGCTGAGGCAGGAGGGACACAAGTTTGAGGCCAGCGTGGGCAACTTAGGGAGACCCTGTCTCAAAACAAGAAATACAAAAGGCTGGGGATGTAGCTCAGTGGTAGAGCGCCCCTAGGTTCAATCTCCAGTACACAAACACACAAAGAGTATTTTATGGGTGTAAGTTGCTAAATTTAAATTTATAACTTGAGAATAAGGAGGCTGTTGTGTGGAATACGCACATTTGGAATGGAGGCTTTATTCATAGTGGGTCTAGGCTGAATCTGTGGAGAAGGCCCCAGCTGCAGACCCAGTCACAAGAGAGATAAAACTTGAGGGAGGAAAAATAGCCCTGAGATTTTCTTTTCCTTTAGTGGTACAGTACTGGGGAGTGACCCAAGGCCTCTGCACTGAGCTGTAGCTCCCCGGCCCTTTTTATTTTGAGATGAGGTCTCACTAAGTTGCCCGGAGTGGGCTCAAACTTGTAGTCCTCTTGACTCACCCTCCCAAATGGTTGAGATTACGGGGATGCGCCACCGTGCCTACTAATTGTTGACTGTTCTTTCATTAAACTGTTCCTTGGGTTTGGAAGGAGAGGAAGATGTAGGAGAGAACATTTATATTGCAAAGTTGAATCACCAATAATATCTAATAAATGCTTATATTACTCCTCAACAGAAAATTCAGACAAAACAAAACACACCCCAAAGCACCGCTGCAAGTGAAGGCTCTCCATCATAGAATTTCATCACAACTTGAGATATTACACCTTCACTCATTAGTGCCCAACTTTCTCCTTCAGAGGGAAAAATGTTGGCAAATTCTTGTGAGTCCTGCCTGGCACACAGTCAAGGGTGTCGCACCTGGACTGCAGTGGTGGCTTCACTGGTACAGCTTGCTGTGCCCAAACATTCTTGACCAATGCTCTGGGAAGAAAAGCCCAGAGAGGCACTTCCTGGATCTTAGCTTCTCCAGCAACCCAAGTTAACCCTCCGATTGTCTGCAGCATTGTATTTCTTAAACTTGAAATACAGTTTTGAAAATGGTTAGAATGCTTTAAAAATGAAAATCAGCTCAGATCCTTGCAGAATTTGTGATGTGCCTCTGAGGAGCCCAGGGAACAGTTTAAAAATCATTGATCTCGTCCGGCCCCTCCCCTTTGCTTCCCCATTTTATGAGTAAGGAAACTGAGGCACAGGAACGTCAAGGTGATGGAATGTGGCTAGTGAATGTCAGGGCCGGATGAGAAGTGAGGCTGTCTTCCGTCCCTTCTGGTGATTTTGCTGAGACTCCACAGGCCTAAGGGCTCCAAGGGGAAGAGAAATAGCATGAGTTCAGGGATGTTTGGGAGTCCTGCTGGGCTGGTCCCTCTCCAAAACCTTCTCTTGTCTCTGTCCTCTGCAGAGCCCCGCCTCCGCTTCGCGAGGCCCCTGCAAGACGTGGAGGGCCGGGAGCATGGTATTGTGGTGCTGGAGTGTAAAGTGCCCAACTCCCGCATCCCCACAGCCTGGTTCCGAGAGGACCAGCGTCTGCTGCCCTGCCGCAAGTATGAGCAGATCGAGGAGGGGGCTGTCAGGCGCCTCATTATCCACAGGCTGAAGGCAGATGACGATGGCGTCTACCTGTGCGAGATGCGGGGCCGGGTGCGCACTGTGGCCAACGTGACAGTCAAAGGTTGGCCGGCCAGTGGGAGGAGGCCAAGGCAAAGGCTGGCGGGAGCCTAGACACCAGGCTGACAGGCTCCCGTCCGCATCTCAGGGCCTATTCTGAAAAGGCTGCCCCGGAAGCTGGATGTCCTGGAGGGAGAGAATGCTGTGCTGCTGGTGGAGACGCAAGAGGCTGGGGTCAAGGGCCACTGGAGCCGCGACGGGGAGGAGCTGCCAGCAACCTGCCAGAGCAGCTCTGGCCACATGCATGCCCTGGTCCTTCCCGGGGTCACCAGAGAAGATGCTGGCGAGGTCACCTTTAGCCTGGGCAACTCCCGTACAACCACTCTGCTCAGAGTCAAATGTGAGGGTGTAAGAGCCCCTGGACAAGAGGGTCAAGGAGGGAGGGTGACCAGATTCCAGGACCTGGGTTGGCAAAGTGGACTTAAAGGGCTATCGGAGGCTTAGCGAGGCTCAAATGCAAACCCGGCTTTTGTCTCAGGCGTCAAGCACAATCCTCCAGGACCCCCCGTGTTGGCTGAGATGTTCAAGGGCCACAAAAACACCGTCCTGCTGACTTGGAAGCCTCCGGAACCACTTCCTGAGACCTCCTTCATCTACCGGCTGGAGCGGCAAGAAGTGGGCTCTGAAGACTGGATCCAGTGCTTCAGCATCGAGAAAGCTGGGGCCGTGGAGGTGCCAGGGGACTGTGTGCCTTCTGAGGGTGACTACCGCTTCCGCATCTGCACAGTCAGCGAGCACGGCCGCAGTCCCCACGTTGTGTTCCAGGGTTCTGCTCACCTTGGTGAGTCAGTCCTGCCAGACCCTGCCTGTCAGTGGTAGTACCCCAAGCCGTACCTTCCCATCACTTCTCCTCCTTTGCTGGCACTCAGTCTGCGTCCTCTTACATCCTTCTGCCAGTCCCTGCCCTCTGCTGCCCTTTCTGGTTCTGACAGCCACATTCTGTGTCCACCTTAGTGCCCACAGCTCGCCTGGTGGCAGGTCTGGAAGATGTACAGGTATATGACGGGGAAGATGCCATCTTCTCCCTCGAGCTCTCCACCATCATCCAGGGCACCTGGTTCCTTAATGGGGAGGAACTCAAGGGTAACGAGCCGGAGGGACAGGTAGAGCCTGGGGTCCTGCGGTACCGGAAGGAGCAGAAGGGCTCACAGCACAGACTCATCCTGCAAGCCGTCAAGCACCAGGACAGCGGGGCCCTGGTTGGCTTTAGCTGCCCTGGCGTACAGGACTCAGCTGCCCTCACCATCCAAGGTCGGTGCTGGTGGGGACCAAAATGGGTGAACAGGGTCAAGACGCAGAAGTCTTGCTGGTAGGACAAGGCAAATGCTGTTTCCGTTTCTCAAAGTTGGGCCAGGAGAAAAAGGCACATCCCACATCCATGATGGTCTGATTGAGGGCTCAGAGGTCCAAAAGGCCAGTTTCAACCCACGTGAAACCTATGGGGCACCCCTCGTTATCCTCACCATCGTATCCTAGTTGTCTAGAGTGCTTCAGCTTTACAGAACGCTGTCCCATTTCTCATCTCATTTGAGAGACGTGACCTCTAGTCCCTGGCTGCTTCGTGCGCTGTTGGCTAGTCACCAGCACTGTCATAGCAGCTACCTCCATGCCCAGCACGGTCCTGATCACTTGACATAAACGAACACAATCCCCACAACAGCCCATAAGATAGATTCTTTTATCTTCCCCATGTTGGATGGGGATACTGAGGCACAGAGTGGTTGTATGACTTACCTAAAGTCACAAAGCTAGCAAGTGGTGGTGCTGGATTTTTCTTTCTTCTTTTTTTTTTGGCAGTCTGGCTCTAGAATCCCCTTGTACCTCCTGTTGAAACAGGGAAGGGGGAGGAATGAGGCATCCCAGAGGAGGACAGCTGGGGGTAGGAAAGCTGAAAATTCAAGGAACACCCCGTGGTGTTTGCCATCTCACCATTGCTGGAGTTCGTAAAATCAACCAAGAAATCCAGTAGTGCTTGGGTCCTTAAGGTGCCCAACTGGCAGCATCGCAAGCAGAGGGCAAGGGCAGAAATAAACAGCAACCAGAACAGCATTTCCAAAATTTGACCCAGGATTACCAACATCACAGGTTTATAATGCAGGTTCCCTGGCCGCTGCATGCTTGGAGCTCTGAGAGTGCATTTTGGCAGGTGCCCTAGGAACTTGTAGGCACACTAAAACCGCTGCTCTTAAAAGTTGGGGTATAGGCCAGGCGGCACATGCCTGTAATCCTTGCACTTGGGAGACTGAGGCAGGAAGATTGCCGTGAGTTTGAGGCCACCTTGGGCTACATAGTGAGTTCAAGGCCAGACTGAACTACATAGCAAGACCTTGTCTCACCAAAAAAAAAAAAAAAAAGTATAAGCCTGTCCTAGTATATTCTCTATTGCTTTAACAGGGCTGGGGATGTAGCTCAGTGGTAGGACATTTGCCCAACACGTGTGAGCGAGGCCTTAGGCCTTGGGTTCCATCCCCAGCCCTGCCAAAAAAAGAAATATGGTTATAACAATGTCTGATTCTGGGTGCTTTATAAAGAAAAAAAGTTTATTTAGCTCACAGTTCTAGTAATGAAAGTCCCAGGATTGGGCAGCCCTATCGTGAGGGCCCCATGGACTGAAGCACAATGTGGAAGAGAAGTGAGAAGGCAAACAGCTGTGTGCCAAAGAAGCCAAGTGACTTAAGATGTCCCTGCTTCATAACAACCCACTATCTCAAGCCCTAATGGGGTCCCTTGAGAACTACATTAATCTCATCCAAGAGCGATGCTCCCGATGACTTCTTTTTCTATGAATGGACTCCACCTGTAGGTTCCACCACCTCCCAGCACCGCCACCTGGAGGACCAAGCCTCCATCCTGGGAACCTTTGGGGGATGCGCTCAAATCATACCCAACCATGGAAAAATCCAAACATGGTTTTAAGGCCTAACAAATGTGTCGACAGCACTTGTCCTCCCCGACGTGCCCGCCCTGACACTGAGCACAGGCCCTGCAGAGCGGGATGCTTCTCTGAGGCACAGTGCCCTGAGGACGCTGCGTGTGACCACTTCTCCCCATGCAGAGAGCCCGGTGCACATCCTGAGTCCCCAGGACAAGATGTCATTGACCTTCATGACCTCGGAGCGAGTCGTGCTCACCTGTGAGCTCTCGAGGGTGGACTTCCCAGCAACCTGGTACAAGGATGGGCAGAAAGTGGAGGCCAGTGAGTCACTAGTGGTGAAGATGGATGGACGCAAACATCGTCTGATCCTGCCTGAGGCCAAAGTCCAAGACAGCGGCGAGTTTGAGTGCAGAACAGAAGGGGTCTCAGCTTTCTTCAGCGTCACTGTCCAAGGTCAGGAACTGTGCTGGCCTGGGCTTCTCAAGCTCAGGGTGATGCTGGGGGCCGCTCAGGTCTGTACCCTGGTCTGTCTGCTTGGGCATGGGGGCTTTATATAGGGAAGGCCTAGTGGGCCAGGATACGTGTTTTAGGTCACTCTGCATTAACACCCTCCAGCATACTTGCCCCTAGATCCTTTGGCTGAGTCGTGTGAGAGAACTAAAGGCAATTGAAGGAGGGAGGAATGGGAGCTAATATTTATTGGCCACCTACTCTGAACCGAGTGGTATGTTAGCTAGTGCCCCACAAATACATTGTTTCTTTTCATCTCCATGGGCTATTGAAGGGGGGTGTATCTCCAGCTCTGGACAAGTAACTGAGTCTTAAGAGAGGTGATATGATTCCCTTCCCCCTTATCACATGGCCAGCAGACAGCTCGGATTCACACCGAGACTGGCCTCCTACTGCTCCAGGTGGTCAGATCATGCAAAAGTGTTAAAGGCACTGGTCCAGTGGTTCCCACAAGGCAGTTGGTGGTCTGCCTCAGGAGTGCCCTGGAAGCTTCCTACAAATGGATGTTCCCAGATAGCCTGGGCTCTCCAGAGCCAGAGCATCTAAGACTGAGCCTGGGGGTCCTCTCTTAACAAAGCTGTCTCCAGAGGGGACAGCATGGAAGTATTCCACTCCTCTTCTCCCTCTGGGTGGAAATCCTGCTTTCAGCATCATTGCCAGGAGATCCCATGGCCTCTATCCAAGTGCACCTGATGACAAGGAACTCGCTACGTGTGTTGGTCAGTTTTCTGGCATTGTAATGAAATACCCGAGACAACTGACTTATAAAGAGAAAAGGCTTCTTTTGGCTCACCATTTTGAAGGCTCCAGGTGGACCCATTACTTTGGGCTTCTGGTGGGTGTGGCAGAGCAAACTGCTTATTTCATGTCCAGCAAATGAAAGAGGAAGAGGCTGGGGTCCCACAATACCTTCCAAGGGCCACCCCAGTGACCTGAGGACCTCCCACAGGCCCCTTCTACTAAAGGTCCATAGCACCCTCAATAATGCCAACGTGAGGAACAAGCTTTCAGTACATGGACCTTTGGAAACACGACCCATCTTCAACCCGTTGCACCACCTGTAGGGAGCAACTGGTCATCATTCGTTAAATCATCCTCCACCTCCTGCATGCAGTGTGTCCTCAAGGCCGGTTTGGACTCAGGCCTCCAACATGTGGGGTGTCTGTGTGATTATCTCTGTTCCCCATCCAGACCCCCCAGTACACATCGTGGAGCCCCGGGAGCATGTGTTCGTACATGCCATAACCTCCGAGTGTGTCATGCTGACCTGTGAGGTGGACCGAGAGGACGCCCTGGTGCACTGGTACAAGGATGGCCAGGAGGTGGAGGAGAGCGACTTCATAGTGCTGGAGAATGAAGGGCCCCATCACCGCCTGGTGCTGCCTGCCGCCCAGCCCCCCGATGGGGGAGAGTTTCAGTGTGTCGCTGGAGGGGAACGCGCCTACTTCACAGTCACCATCACAGGTCTGGAATCAGCTGGAGCAGTAGTTACCCTGAGTCCTGGGTCACTCTTGCGACCCTGCTGATCAGGCCGCCTCCCCTTCTCTGCCTGTGGTCTAGCCACACTCAGAAACCGAGTTGTAGTGCGTACTTGGTCCTAAGTATACATGGCAGCCGGGGAGCCCTGCGTTCTCCGTCCTCCTGAGACCTCTGCCTGGGCCAGTTGTGCTGTAGGGCAAAGCTCTCAGGCACCCGCGGGGTCAAAAGCTCTCGGAGGCCCCAGGGAGACCTCGGCTCCACCCAAGGCCCAACCCTCCTCTCCCGTTTCAGCTTCATTCTCCGTCCCAGTCCCCACACGAAGGGCCTGGGGTGTTTCGATGCTCCTGCATAGCATGGAGTTCCTGCTTTGGTGACTGGTTGTGTTTCCCTGACCGTGATGGCTAGAATCAGGGGACTGTGTCCCCCAGTGTGAACCGTAGAAGGGAAGTCCCTCTTCAACATGTGGCCTACTTTCCGGGCACAAGGAACAGGCCCCGATCAGGGAGAAGCTGGGCATGCTGGCCACAGCCCTTCATGCCCAGCATGCCCCTGTCCTCTAGATGTCTCCTCGTGGATTGTGTACCCCAGTGGCAAGGTGTATGTGGCAGCCGTGCGCCTGGAGCGTGTGGTGCTGACCTGTGAGCTCTGCCGGCCCTGGGCTGAGGTGCGCTGGACCAAGGATGGTGAGGAGGTGGTGGAGAGTCCTGCGCTACTCCTGCAGAAGGAGGACACCGTTCGCCGCCTGGTGCTTCCCGCTGTCCAGCTGGAGGACTCCGGCGAGTACTTGTGTGAAATCAATGATGAGTCAGCCTCCTTCACTGTCACGGTCACAGGTATGGGCCCACCCCAGCTCCCAGGGTCCGTCCTCAGTGCTGGGGGAGCTTGCTTGTGGGCACGCTGGGAGGAGGCAGGTGCGGGCTGCGGGTGGGTGCACAAGGGTCCTAACAGGAAGAGACCAGATCCCCATTCACATGAACAGGCTCCTCCCCAGTGCCACGGCAAGGACTAGCTGTGTTACACTAGCTCATCAGCTGACGCAGTCTCAGCCAGGCACTGGGCCAGGGGTCGGGAGTAGGTGGTACGTGGTTCAGACAGGTCTGTCTCAGTTCTCAGGGAGCTGCCATTCTAGCAGAGGCAGCAGCTATTAACCAGGGGTCTCAAACAGGCAGTCCTTGGGGCCCCTGTGCAGCCCACAGATGCGTTTTGTTTGGCCCACAGAGTCTTACCAAAGTCAGGACAGTTCAAATAACAATCCGGAGTCATGCATCCTCTTGAAAAAGCCGAAGACCCGGTGGCTCTGGTCCCGCTTCCCCCCATGGCGACGAACGGCTGGTGCTGAGTAGCATCTGCCCCACAGTACACGGGGCGCTAATGTCTGTCCCACCCTCCCCACCATTCCGTTTGTGACCCTCCCCACACTGCTCCAGCTACTGACCTAATCTCCCTGACCCCTCTGGGTTTTTGAGTTTGCCCTGTTAAACCAATAAACATGCAAATAAATGTGCAGTGACACCTCATGATAAGTGCTGTGAGGAAAGAGGAGAGAGGAGAGGCAGGAAGGGCCTCAGAGAAGGTCACCCCAGGCCCACCCCCCACCTGGGCCCTGGACACCCAGCAACACGTAGACAGACTCTGATTTCTGCCTGGAGTGCACAGCCTGGCAGGAAAGCCATGTACTTGAATGGGCCTGAGAAGAGTGGGCAGTTGAGGGCCACCCTAGGAATCCCAAGCAGGAAGTGCCTTCAGAGCCCATACCAGGGCTGTGTGGGGGTGGGGATGAGGCAGGCAGAGAATATTCTAGAAAAGGACAGGGCAACCTGGATGGTGGTTCTGTGCTGGAGACTTTAGGCCATAGTCACAGTGTGTATGTGTGGGGGTGTCCAGGCAGCTCTGGGTGGCACAGAAGAACCTGGATGGCCACACTGGAGTAACCATCGTGCTGGCACAGTCCTGTCATCCTCTCCCTCTGCTGCCCTGGGAGTAATGCTCAACCCAGGCGGAGCTGCTTAGGGGGTCCTCTCTTCCTGGCACCTCGGATAGTGACACACATCTTGACCTCTTTGGTCCTGTTTCCACTCATCTTCACCCGGTCTTTTCCCAGCCCTGGCCAGACATAATGGCCACAGCCACACAAATCCCAGTCCATACTTGGGCTCCCCACAAAGCACAAGTCTCTTCACAGGAAGTTCATGTAAACACTACCTCAGCTGTAGGCCAGAGTGATCCAAGTTCCACAGCAAGCTGAGGTCTCTGGGCTGTGGCGACACGCCAGCCCCATCGCTGCACTCTCTCACCCCACTGTACCCATTACCTCCCCTGCTCCTCAGGCAGCTTCCCCGTGCAATCTCCTGGCCTTGCCGGGCCCTGGAGAACCAGCCTGCATTTTCCCGCCCCATGTGAGGTGAGTTGCTGGAGCTTAAGGCAAGATCCCCAGGGAGGCTGAGGGCTGCGTGCTCTGGGTACGGAAGCTGGCAGTTCCCCAACCCAACCACAAGGGGGCAAACGCTGAAGTCTGCGGGAGACTTGAAGATGCCGAGGGAGCAGGAGCGAGGGCAGGCTTGGGCTCAACGCCCTGGTCCCCTCCAATATTGACATGGCTCCCTTTCTGTGGAGGAGTGGCCAGCGCATGGGCCCGAGCCCCCAGGGTTAGCATGTACCATCCCTAGGGGACTCTCAGACAGGTGTTGGCAACTTCCGAGCACAGATAGGAAAGCGCTGATGAGTCCAAGCCTGGGCTTGGAATCCCTGCCACTGCCTGTGGAGTGTGAACCTCCCTTGGACAGATGGTGTTTCTTCCTCTCGCCCTGGAGTATTGTAGCCAGCTGTGACCTTAAGGAAATTGCTCTATCACTCTGCACCCTTGTTCTTTCATCTGGAAAATGGAGACAACATAATGCGGACCTCCTGGGATCCCTGGGAGGGTGAATGTTTGAAGCGCTTAGAACACACACTTGTGGAAGTAGTACAGAAATATTTACTGTTTCATGGCCTCCATTCCTTACCCACAGCTCTGAAAATGCCCAAAACTCAAAATCAAAAGGTTTTTGCAAGCGTAGTATTCAAAGTCATGTCAGTAAAACCGAATTTAACTGCTGTGAAGCCATCTCTACTGTAATTATCCAGGAGGGTGAATATAGCTGTGCATTCACACCTTGAAGAATCGTATCTTTCCTTAGCAAGCCAAAGGCCTTGAGTTCAATCCCCAGCACCCCTCCCCCAAAGAATATATCTTTCAATTTATCCCATTAGGGGAATATATGTTACGGTGCAGAAGTGCTACTATGATATGGGGAGAGGTAGCCAGTGAGGACTGAGGATATGTGATATGAGAACAGCTTCGTTTCTAGAATCCAAGGCGTTCTGGAGTCTAACACCGGTGGCCCCAGGGATTTCAGAGAACACATTGTGGACCTATTGTGACATTCAGTACTCCTGTTACCATGGGGGTGACAGGGACATCATGCTGCCAAATCGCTGCAGGGAGCCTGACGGTGAGCTTGCTGTGGTGCCCCCTCTGCAGAGCCCCCCGTGCGGATCATTTACCCTCGAGATGAGGTGACCTTGATTGCTGTGAGCTTGGAGTGTGTGGTGCTGATGTGTGAGCTGTCCCAGGAGGATGCCCCGGTGCGCTGGTACAAGGATGGACTGGAGGTGGAGGAGAGCGAGGCTCTGGTGCTGGAGAGTGATGGGCCTCGCCGCCGCCTCATTCTACCTGCTGCCCAGCCCGAGGATGGGGGCGAGTTCGTGTGCGATGCTGGAGACGACTCGGCTTTCTTCACTGTCAGTATCACAGGTGGGCAGTGTCTGGGGCACCTCAAGGAGGCAGAGAGGTGGGAGACTGAGAGAAAAGTCACCCAACTGTGCCTGCTTCCTGCATTTTAGAGACCCTGCTTGTCCCTTCCCGATCTCTCCCTGCTTCATGGTCTCCTCATTCTAAGCCATCAGAGAGCCCTCATTGCTCAAATCAAGTTGGGACAGTGACCTCAGGTCTGCTGGGAGGGAGCTCAGCAGCTAGGACTGTTCATTCTGTCGTTGACTTGACAAATATTTATCAAGCGACTGTTCTCCGCTCACCGCTGTTCTAGATGCTGGGTATACGGTAGTGAGCCAATGAGACACAACCTTCAGTCTTCACGGAGCTCACATTCTCATAAAAAAATAAGTACAATAAATGGTGTGTTGGGTGGCAATAAGTACATCGAGGCAAGGCAGGGAACAGGGAGGGAAGTGACGGCAGGCTTAGGAAGGGGTGCATACATCTGAGAGTGAGTCTGGATCTACCTCTTTGGTCTGCGTGACCTTGGGCAAGTCTCTTCTCTAACCAGATCTCCAGTCTTTATCTGTGAAGTGCAGTGGTCCGGAGTGGCTGAGAAGAGAGCCACAGTGCGCCTAGCACAGAGCCTGGCACTCACCCAGCACTGCACAGGTTGTAGTTGGTACATTTCCAAGAGCTGCGCTGCAAGGAGAGAGAGCTGAGCATCTGTGGGGTGAGGCAGGAAGAGGCTGTTGGCCCTACCTGTGTGTTCTTCTGTTTGCCCCTACACCAGCCCCCCCAGAGCGGATTGTGCACCCAGCAGCCCGCACCCTGGATCTGCAGTTTGGGGCTCCAGGGCGTGTGGAGCTGCGCTGTGAGGTGGCTCCGGCTGGGTCCCAGGTGCGCTGGTACAAGGATGGGCTGGAAGTAGAAGCATCCGATGCCCTGCAACTGGGTGCCGAGGGGCCCTCCCGCACTCTCACCCTGCCCCACGCCCAGCCCGAGGATGCTGGGGAGTACGTGTGTGAGACCCGTGATGAGGCCATCACCTTCAATGTCAGCCTGGCCGGTGGGTGCGTCCAGCCAGGCTGGGGAGGGGCGGTGGGGCAGGCTTGGAGAGGAGGAGGAGAGGCACACCCTCCTCTCTTTGTGCAGAGCCCCCGGTGCAGTTTCTTGCACCAGAAGCAGCCCCTAGCCCGCTCTGTGTGGCCCCTGGGGACCCCGTGGTGCTGAGCTGTGAACTGTCCCGGGCTGGTGCCACTGTGTTCTGGAGCCACAATGGGAGACTAGTGCAGGAAGGCAAGGGCCTGGAGCTCCAGGCCGAGGGCCCCCGCCATGCCCTCCGCATCCAGGCTGCAGAACCGGCCCATGCAGGCCTCTATACCTGCCAGTGTGGGGCAGCCTCTGGGGCACCAAGCCTCAGCTTTACCGTCCAGGTGGCTGGTGAGTAGCACCCCCCAAACCACCCATGAGCTCCTCCTTGTCCATCTCTTGCCCCACCTTTCCCATCCTGCCTCCCTGCCCTCTCACCACCCTGAGCCTCTCTCTCCCAGTGACTCCCAGCTCTGACTCCACAGAGCCCCCCTTGCGAGTGGTGGCCCCTGAGGCAGCCCAGACGAGGGTTCGAAGCACCCCAGGCGGGGACCTAGAGCTGGTGGTGCACCTCTCCGGGCCAGGGGGCCCTGTACGCTGGTACAAGGATGGGGAGCGCTTGGTGAGCCAAGGGCGGGTGCAGCTGGAGCAGGCTGGGGCCAGGCACGTGCTGCGGGTACAGGGGGCACGAAGCAGAGACACTGGGGAGTATCTGTGTGATGCGCCGCTGGACAGCCGCATCTTCCTCGTCACTGTGGAAGGTAACAGTACACCCCTCACACATTCTGTGCTGTGGCATCCCCAAGAACCTACTGTCATTCCCCACCCCTGTCTCACTGCTCTGGTTCCAATATGCATGCACGACTGTTCCTTGGATGAGGGTGCAGGCTGCCTTTTCCAGGACTCCTCAAAGAGGAGGAGGCCTGTACCCCAAGGAGGGGATGGGAAGAGGGAAGGGGAGGGCCCAGCCCAGCTCACTGCCTGACCCCATCCCCCAGAGCCACCGCCAGTGAAGCTGGTCTCAGAGCTGACACCGCTCACTGTCCACGAGGGCGATGATGCCACGTTCCGGTGTGAAGTTTCACCACCAGATGCCGATGTCACCTGGCTGCGTAACGGAGCTGTCGTCACTCCGGGACCCCAGCTGAAGATGACCCAGAATGGCTCCAGCCGGACACTGACTGTGCGAGGCTGCCAGCTCGAGGATGCGGGGACTGTGACAGCGCGAGCGGGGAACACAGCCACCAGTGCCCGGCTCCACATTCGAGGTTTGGTGCTGCTGAAGTCAGGACTCTGTCCCCCCAACCGATGGCCCTGGCCGTGTCCCTGGCAGCCTTGCGCTTTGGCCTAGGGACAGAGCATGAGATGGAGCAGGGCCGCCTCCTGTCCCCCTGGCTCCAGACTCCGGGCTCCATGGCCTCCTCCTTCCTCCCCACCAGAGACGGAGCTGCTGTTCCTGCGGCGGCTGCAGGACGTGCGGGCAGAGGAAGGCCAGGATGTGTGCCTGGAGGTGGAGACAGGCCGTGTGGGCAGCACAGGGGCCGTGCGCTGGATGCGAGGCGGGCAACCACTACCACCCGACTCTCGCCTGTCCGTGGCTCAGGAGGGCCACATCCATCGCCTCTTCATCCACGGCGTCATACTGGCCGATCAGGGCACCTACGGCTGCGAGAGCCACCACGATCGCACCCTGGCTAGGCTCAGCGTGAGGCGTGAGTGCCCTGTCCTTTCCTGACACATCACCCGCCCCATGGCACAGCCTCTCCAGGCTGCCCCAAACCCCTGAGACCCCCACCACAGCGCTACTTGCTGCTGAGGAAAGTCAGCCCTGACCATCCCGGCCCTGGCCGACCCAGAAGCTACCCAAAGCACAACTTTTTCTGGTGTTTTCTACTTACCTCAGAAGTCCATGCGATCTTGCGTTCCATTTCATTTTTTTTTTTTTTTTTTTTTTTTGGTGGTGCCGAGGATCGAACTCAGGGCCTTGTGCTTGCAAGGCAAGCATTCTAATCACTGAGCTAAATCCCCAGCCCCCTCCATTTCATATTTTTTAATTGGCTTTGCTATAAACATGAATATCATATTATACTCTAGAAAGACTCTCCATGTGCATCCTTTAGTCACATACTCCAGGGATACAAGTGCCCATTTAAGAAGCAAAGAGGGCTGGCAAATAGCACCTCCCTCCTCCAGCCCCTCTGTGCCTTCTTTTAGCTCTGTCACCTTGTGCATGTGACTTGACCTCTCTGAGCCACATCTCCTTCAAAATAGGACTGCTGTCTACCTCTGTGGACTTTAAGGACAGTAACTGAGATAATGTGAAAAATGCCCACATAGAGCCTGGCGAATGGTTGTTGATGGTCAATATTGTCTTCTAACGTAATCATCGCAACAAACCCATGTCTCAACGTTATTTACCTTCTACACTTGGGCCCAGAGAGGTCAAGCAGTTTACCAGAGATCACGTAGCACACAAACTACATGGTTTCTGACCCCAAATTTCCTTCTTCTTCCAGTGTCAGTGTCCCTCGCCCAGACTGCTCAACCCCCTAACCACACCTCACCCCTTCTGTGTCCTTCTGCCCCAACACCAGTATGCCCAGCCCAAGTCTAGCCAGTTGTTTTCTTCCTGCCTGCCCACCCCACTTCTGAACTGTATACAATCAGGGCCTTAGATGGGGTTGCTGGGGGTGGTGTAAGCAATGCCGGGGGATGAGTGAGCCCCCACAACCCCTGCCCAGAGCTGGAGCCTGACTCCTCCTTCTCTCCTGATCTCCTTACACCAGCTCGGCAGCTGCGGGCACTGCAGCCTTTGGAGGATGTGACCGTCAGTGAGGGGGGCAGTGCCGCCTTCCAACTGGAGCTGTCCCAGGAGGGTGTGACTGGGGAGTGGGCACGGGGTGGAGTCCAGCTACAGCCAGGGCCCAAGTGCCACATTCACGCCGAGGGCCGCATTCATCGCCTAGTGCTCAGGGGCCTGGGCCTGGCTGACTCAGGCTGCATCTCCTTCATGGCGGACACCCTGCGCTGTGCTGCCAGACTCATCGTGAGAGGTGTGGCCTCTGGGCCCGCCGCCTGCTTGCTGAGTGTGTGGTCCTACCCATCCCCCTGAGTGTGACCACTAATCCCACTACCCGTGTGGCACCTGTGACCCTGCCTGTCCCAGTGTGGCCTTCACCACCCTACCTGCCAGAGTGTGACTCCCCTGACCCTTTGGCCCTCTACCGCTCCAGACACTGCCCTGTCTGGATGTGGCTCCTGGTTTTTGGTTTTTTTGTGTTTTGGTTTTTTGAGACAAGGTCTCACTCTTTAGCTAAGGCTGGCTCAAACTCGACGTGATCCTGCCTCAGCCTCCCGAGTGTTTGGGATTAGAGCTGTGCGCCACCACGCCTGGTTTGAATGCGGCTCCTCGTACCGTCCCAGCCCCGTGTGGCTCAACTGCTCCAGACCCTGCTAACCACTGACCGTGCCGCCTTGAACATGCCTGTGCCAGTGTGGTCGCTATTGTCCATCTGCCCGAACATAGCCCTCGTAGCTGCTCCCCGCCCCCACTCCCCAGCGCTGGGGATTGAATCCATGGCCTTGCAATCCTTCTGCCTCAGTCTCCCAGAGTACTGGGATTACAGACATGCACCACCACACCTAGCTTGGGCACTCTGTGAGGCCACTGACCACTCCTTCCTCTTGTGGCACCGCTGCCTGAATATGGCCCTTGTGACCATTCAAGGCGCCCAAACCCACTGACTGCTTGCCTATAGATGACTCCACTCGCAATTCTGCTTGAGGGCCCCCACTCTTGCTTCCAGTCCAGTGTGTTCTCCACTAGCCACAATGCTGTACCCCCCCAACTCTGCTGAATCACTGTGGCCCACTGACCCATGGCTGCTGTTATCCACGCCAGTCAAGCGTGGCCCACACTGGCATGCTTGCCTATGGGTGACTCCACTGGCATCTCCAATCCAGTCTCCCCCATTCCCCGCTAAGCCCTGTCATATTCCTCACTGACCACCAGCTGGCCACTCCCACCCCGATGGCCCTGATGTGTTCTGTACTGACCAGCATTCCCCTTGAACTACTTGTCCTGTCACATCCCCCACTAGCGGCCGCCACTGATCGTACTGTCTAAATGTGTCACCGCTGACCCCTCGTGCCTGCGTGTCCTTGTCCCTGCCAGCTGGGTTCTTATCTTGCCTGTACCCATGCTCCCTCTGCACTGTTCTCCCCCTCCCACTCTCAGAGGTCCCAGTGACCATTGTTCGGGGGCCACAGGATCTAGAAGTGACCGAGGGTGACACAGCTACGATGGAGTGTGAGCTTTCCCAGGCCTTGGCGGATGTTACTTGGGAGAAGGTCAGAGCCCAGCCCCAGTGTAGACCTCTTGAGCAATAAGCATAGTGCCCACAGCAGAACTCACGGGACGGATATACATTGCACTGTGCTAAGAGTCACACCACACTTAATCCTTTTAGCCTTACAACAGTCCTATGACGGTAGCTCTTGTTAGCACCGTCTTTGTTACCTGTGAGGAAACTGACCCTCAGTGGAATGGATTTATTTGCCCAAAAGGGGTACAGCCCATACTTGAATCCAGGTTTGCCTAATTCTAGAATTCGCACTCACACCTCCTAAGAGCTGTACGTGGTACTGGGCTTCCTGCACCCTTAGTGCCCCTCTTCGGCCCTAAAGTCCCAAAGAGTAACACCCTGCCCAAGAGGCATGCGTGAACACGCCTCCAGACGGACAGCTTGGCCTCAACCGGGGGCGCCGCCGCCCTCCAGGGCCGCGGCTGCGGGGGCCCAGCCGGGCTCGGCCCGACACTCCGCAACCTCCGCCTCTAGGACGGGCGTGCGCTCACCCCCAGCCCCCGGCTCCGGCTCCAGGCCCTCGGCACGCGCCGCCTTCTCCAGCTGCGGCGCTGCAGCGCGTCGGACGCGGGGACCTACAGCTGCGCGGTGGGGACGTCCCGCGCCGGGCCCGTCCGCCTGGCCGTGCGCGGTGCGTAGAGGGCGACGCCGGGGCTGGGCACGCCGTGGGCGCGGGGACTGCAGACCGGTCTTTCCCCCGGCCGACCTGGCGCGTCGGCGAGGGGCGTGGCGTGGGCGTGGCCGGACACCCCTCCGCCCCCTCACGCCCCGCCTCCGCCGCAGAGCGCTCGGTGTCGGTGCTCCGCGAGCTCCGGTCGGTGCGCGCCCGCGAAGGGGACGGCGCCACGTTCGAGTGCACCGTGTCGGAGGCCGAGGCCCCGGGATGCTGGGAGCTCGGAGGCCGCCGGCTGAGACCCGGAGGTCGCGTCCGCGTGCGACAGGAAGGTCTGGCCCCTTTCCGTCCTCCCTGGCCCCTGGCTGCTCCGCCCCCGGTTCAGGCAGACCCCGCCCCGTCGGGGCAAGCTCCGCCTCCCCTCGAACAGGCCCCGCCCACAGCCCCAGCAGCCAGTTCTCGGGGACTGTCCTCCGCCCGGGCGCGGAGTCCCGCAAGGTTCCCCTTCTCGGTCCGCATCCCTTCGCCGCCCATCCCAGCGCGCACCTGTCGGGTCCAAACCTACCCGGGACCTACTCTGGCCCCACCCTCAACCTCGAACCCTCTCCAGAGGCGGCTCCGGCCTCGCTAGCGCCCCCCTCGCCCCCAGGGAAGAAACACATTCTGATGCTGAGCTTGCTGCGCGCGGAGGACGCCGGTGAAGTCCGCTTCCAGGCGGGGCCCGCCCAGTCCTCGGCTCTGCTGGAAGTGGAGGGTAAGCTACTGAGACGGGGGCGACAGGGGCTGACGGACCGGGGCTGATCCTAAGAACGCTGCCTTCTTCCTCTCCCCTCCCTCCGAGGGGCTCTCTTGTGGCGGGTCGCAGAGGGCAGCGCGTTTCCCCCGGAGGGGGCAGGAGAAGACTGGGTTGGGGCTGCAGGGATACGGGCTGGTAGCACAGAGAGGAGACAAGAGTGGAGGCCGTGGAGAGGGAGGGTGAATCTCTCCTCCTGGGGCCACGAGTGTCGCTATTAACTTAAACCCTCCCCTCCCCCCTCAGCATTGCCTCTTCAGATGTGCCGCCGCCCCCCTCGTGAGAAAACGGTTCTGGCCGGCCGCCGGGCGGTGCTGGAGGTGACCGTGTCCCGCTCCGGGGGCTACGTGTGCTGGTTGCGGGAGGGAGTCGAGCTGTGTCCGGGAGACAAGTATGAAATGCGCAGCCACGGCCCCACCCACAGCCTGGTCATCCATGACGTGCAACCTGAGGACCAGGGCACCTACTGCTGCCAGGCCGGCCAGGACAGCGCCGACACACGGCTGCTGGTAGAGGGTGAGTAAAGCCCACCGTGACAGAGGTCAGAGGGGCAGGCTGGCTGGCCGGGCAGGAGGGGGCGCCTGGGAGCTGGGACACGCCGCTGGGAGGATTTCGGGGACTTGGGAAGTGTTCTTGGCTGTCGGCTTTGGGACGTGTTGGAGGTGGGGAGTGAAGGAAGGGTAGGATAGATACACCCAGTACTGAGGAGAGGAGGGAGCCTGAGTTCTCAGCCCAAGCCACATGGTTCTGGTTAGCTGTCCTCACCTTGCGGTCCCCACCTTTCTCTCACTCCTTCATGCCTCTGGACAGTCTCTCCTGAGCACCTCATGCCTACCAGTCCCGGCCTGCCCAGCTGTCCACTGTGTCTGCTGACACACGTACCCTACTCCCTCCTGGTCTCTGTTCCAGCTGGCTCCTGCCCATCTAAATGAGGGCTTCAACATCAGCCTGGGCAGAGGGCTCCTGAGCTAGTCCGCTCTCTTCCCTCCTCCACATAGGAGCTGCCTTAGCCTCCGCACCAAATCCCTGCCTTCTCTTCACATGCCCCTGTGCCCAACCCTAACTGACCCTCACCTTCCTACCCCCACATGCAGCCTTGACAGAGGCCCCAAAGGTGTGGGACAGAGGCTGAGGGCTCAGCTTTCCCCACGTGGGTTCCCAAGCTCTGCCAGGGAGAGGAAGGTGCCATCCGCTCTCCTCTGAGTCCCGCGTGGAATTATTCCTCTGCAGGTGACTAGGAGGACCAAACCAAGCCAGGCAGGTGCCCCCGGACAGCTCGGAAGGCATGTGCCCTCACCCCAGGCAGGGCGGGGAGGCAGGGCAACCAGAGGTGCTGGGAAGCAATAAATGTGCTACAGCTCATTGCCTTGCCTCTGTGTGCTGTGGAAGGATAGACATTGCCTGGAGCCCTTGTAGGAAGCGACACGGGCCTGAGGCTGCAGCACCTCCAGCGTGGCCCATGGAAGTGCCAGCCACTGAAGACCACCACTCCTGGCAGAGGCCACGCAGTTTGGCACATTTATAAAAGATGTAAAGCAGGGTGTGGGGGGCAGACAGAAGCATGAGGTGTCCAGGGTGGCATGACAGACACCAGACATGCACCGTGCATTTAAGACCCCCTCCCTTCACACCCCCCAACCCAGCCCACGGCAGGACTCCCCACCCTCTTCCCCTGCCGCTGCTCTCAGGCTGGTGGCTTTGCAGAGGCCAGGGGACCCGGGTGAGGGGTGCTGCAGTTTTCCCAGTGGACAAGGACATGAACCCTTAGATGAGTGGTTGGGAGGTGGAGCAATGGGGGAGGCAGGCAGGTCTCCTCCACACCGACATGCAGGAGAACAGCCCTTGGGACCCCAGCAGTGGGGAGGAGGCAGGCCAGCCCTGAGGACGGCCTGCCAATCAAAAATCTAAGGCAAGGGTCCCACTGTCCCCTCCAAGCCTGCTCCCTCACACACACACGCACACACAGGCGACACACTCACAACCCTGAGCACACCCCAATGGGCTCACACCCCGAGTCCCTCAGGAGTCCCTCGGGAGCACGGGAGGGGCTTTCCACTCAGGCCAAACCTAGCTGAGATGGAGCCTCCCTTTTAGTGGCCAGGCCGCCTCCTCCAGGCAGGGAAGAGGCATAGCCAAAGGCCGCAGGGCCAGGCGGCCAGGGTGGCAGCCTGGCAGGCCCCCCCAAGCTGGCAGAGCTGGTGACTCCAGAGTCTAGACAGGCGGGGATACAGCTATACCCGCACCGGCGGGCCTGAGCAGGCCGTCAGTGGCCCCCGGGACCCATACTCATAGTCCGTATCTGTGGGCGAGGCCATGAAGGAGCTTAGGGAGCTCCCAGTCTGCCGGTCCCGGAAGCTCTGGATGTAGCTCTGTGAAGAAGTAACACAGGTGTGAGCGTCCACTGCAAGCCATTTCTTCTTGCACCCGCACAAACCTGATACTCGCCTCTAATGCACAGACTTAAGACTCCCTCACATCCAGAGTCCACAGCCCAGAGACCCCTACTTACCCTATCCCATTTAAAATCCATATTCAGGACAACTGTCCTCCAGCCCCAGGGTAGGACACACCAGGTCCTTGGTACAGAGGGGTTCTGACAGATGCACAAACACCAGGCCTTCTAGACAGTGACTAGCCCCTGAGGAAAGCCCAGTCCCGCTTGGACAGTATACACACTCCTGTCTCCTCCGTTCGGGCTGGAGGGCCTCAGAGTGCTCACCGGGGAGAGGACGTCTCCATTGAAGCGTTTGATGGGCACTGGCCTGCGGCGGTAAGCAGGGTCGGGGGGCCCGGGCCTTGGAGGAGCCCGGGGACCTCTGTAGGGAGCCCGAGGTGGTCTCTTCTTCCGCCGCTTCTCCTTGCGCTCTTCCTGCTGCCGAATCCTCATCAGCTGCACACGTCGTCGCTGCCGGCTGATGACCACTGAGGAGGGATGGCAGGGAAGGGACTCAGAGGTCCATGGACCTCCTCCCCACAAGCTCTCCCCTTCCCTTCCCTGCTGGGGACTTCAGGCTTCCCGGCTCCCCTTGTCCATTACTCCCACCCCACCCCACCACTTCTTTCCCAGTCTTCCACCTCCCATATGTACCTTCCTTCCCTTGTTCTTTTCTTCTCAATGTCTCTATGTGAGATTCTGCGACTTGTATGTACCTCCCTCCCCAGCTGTTGTCCCGCTCCTGATCCTGAGCCACAGGTGACTCTTGCAGGTGAGCCACCATCATCTTGCAACAGGACAGCCACCACTTCTTTCTCATTGGTTCCCTTCTTTGCTTGCCTCCCTCCAAGGCTTTCTACACTCAGCAGCAGAACAAGCACTCCAAACACTAAGTTATATCCTCCCTTACTTTAAACCCTCCATTGGCATCTCCCTGGCCGTCGGATAAAATTCAGCGTCCTCCTGAGGGCCCGGAGGACCCTTTGTGATCAGCCTGATGTCCAACCTCACATGCCACACTCCGGCCCCACTTACTCAAACGTGCTAGCCACGCTTCTTCTTGGGGTCTTTGCTCTTGTTGTTCTCTCTTCCTGAGCTTGAAGTGTGGCTGGCCCCTTCTCCCTCATATCGCCTCCTCCAAGCAGCTCTGACCACCCCAACTCTAATAGTTTCCACAAGATCATTCTTTCACGTCACATTGTGTATCTCCTTCATATCATTCTGCACAACAGGAATTATCTTGTTTGACTGAATGTCTGTTACCTGTCTTTCACCTGCCCTGGATGTATACCCATAAAGGCAGGAAACTTTTCTGGTGTTTGTTGTTTGTTTATTTGCAGCCCTTGGGATCAAACCCAGGGCCTTGCACACGTTGGGCAAGAATTCTGCCACTGAGCTATATCCCCAGTCCCTCCTTTCTGTTTTATCTCCGCTCTATCCCTGGTGCCAGGATTGGTGTTAGCCCCGGGCAGACGATCCATACCATACATTGCTGTGGAATGAATGGTGGCACTTGGTCCTCCCACACCCTGATCGAGTCAGCTCTCCTACCCCCTTGAAGCCTTCTGCTGATGATGTATACAGTTTCTGTTCCTCCTCCCCAACCCCGGAGCCTCCCACCCATCTCGGGCCATCCCCTCCTCCCATATCCGCCCTGGCCTGTGTGCGCTCACCTTCCGTGTGTGAGTCGCTTTCTGTCGTCACCCTCCACTGCACCAGAACGCCCATCAGGCTGAGCAAGGGCCACAGCGCCAGCAGGGCCCAGCTCCTCCAGCAGAGCGGAGGCACCGGGGCAGCCCGAAGTCGCTCCACCACGTAGCGCCCCAGCAGCAGCAGCTCGGCGAAGTAGTCCGCAGCAGTGGCGATGAGCGCAGCACCAGTGACGGCTGTGGCCAGGGTGGTGAGGGGGCGGGGCCAGCGCAGGGTGAGCAGGGCACAGAGCAGGCCACCCCCCAGCAGCAGCCCTAGTGGACCCCACACAGAGCCAGGCTGATAGTAGGGTGCTGAGCCCAGCAGGGCGGCAGCAGCGAGCAGCAGACCGAGCAGCAGCCCCACCAGGAAGAGGCCCACACTGCGCACCAACATGGCCACCAGCCCACAGAGCAGCCCAATGCCCAGTGCGATGCCCGCGCTTGCCCCAGCACTCAGCTGCGTCTCCAGCACCCGCTCTCGGTAGCACAGCAGGAAGATGACCACTGAGCCAAACAGCAACCCCGTGAGGAAGAGCACTGCCTTGAAGCAGCGGTAACCTGCAGGGGAACAGGGGCAATTGAGCGGCCAAAAGAGGTCATCAGGCCGAAGGGAGCAGGCCAGCGGGGTCAGGGCCACGGGATCCCAGAGGATGCAGAGACAAGAATACTGAATAAGAAACCCGAGTGTCACTGGGGCCATGAGGGCATCAATGATGGGGTCACTGGGGTCGGGGACGTCAGAGAGGTATGGTTGCTGAGACCCATTGTGAAGATAGCTATGACCATTGAGATAATAATGGGGGGTCTTTGAGAGTCAGAGAAGTCAGAGATAGATCACTGGGGCTGAACAAATCAGTAATGGGGTATTAGGGTCTTGGGGTCACAGGGCACAGAGAGAGAGGTCATTGGGGTCACAAGGGGATCAGCAATAGCACAGGGGTCTTTTGAGGAAAGATTTTTCAGAAATGAAGTATTCAGCAGTCAGAAAAATGTCCTTCAGAGATGGGAGTCATGTAGGGTCTCAGAAGGGTCACAGGGCTTCAGAGATAAGGCATCACTGGAAAGTTACAAAGAGGACGGAGAGTTTGGTTATTGGGGAGGAGTTCTAGGAGAAGAGGTCTTTGCAGGTCAGGGGGATTGGCAGAAGTTGAATCACCGAGAGTATTAAAGGGCTTTTGAGAGAGGAACACCGAAGCCAGAGAAATGGGATTACTGTGATCATAGTGTAGTGATGGGTGATCCAACGATGAGGCTATAGAGATCAGAGAGGAGTAACCAGGGACAGAACTAGCAGACACAGAGGGGCTCAGAGGAGTGGAAGGAAATGAGGGAGGGGTAGGAAAGAGGAGAATAGAGGGGAACAGTGGTTGTGGAGTTTCAGAAGAAAAGGTTACAGGGCCATTACATATATTACACCTATTAGGCATATCTGGAAGAGTGTGAAAGGTGTAGTTGGAAAGATGGAAATCAGAGAGAGCTAAAGAGAAAGATAATACAAAGCAGGTTCTGTTCCAGGAATGAGGACAACTATTGGAGTCCAAGTGATTCTGGGGTCAGAGAGAGGATCCCTAGCTGAGGGCTCAGAGTGGGAGCATCTAAGAGAGGTAGGAAGTCAGGGAAGCCCACAGAATGGAATATGAGGCTACACTGAGGACTACACAGAGGGACTGGGTATGGACAGTGGAGGGAATGAAATGACACAGATTCTTTGGAGGCCCAGAACAGGTCCTGCACCCTTGTGGAGAGCACTTTCTCCTGCCCAGTCTGCAGTTATGCAGTCCAGAGTTTGGGGGTGGGAGGAGAGGGACCATCTGGCTCCCACCCCATCTACCCACTCATTCTGGGGAGAGGTGTAAAGACCACAGAGACAAATCTTGCCTCACCTCTGCCCAAAGCTACCAGCTTCCTTTACCCCACTGGTTTCAGTCACTTGTAACCTTCCTTAGGCCTCTGCCCATAGAACCCACTCTCCTCTCTGAAGTCCTGTAACTCCTGCTGTAGAATCACTAGGCATTTATTCTAGGCTGCTACTAGTCCATATGATACCTTTGGCAAATTAGAAACAGGTGTACCTTTCTCTAGGGAAGGTTGCTCTAGGGAAGGCAGCCTTGTGCAAGGCTTGAGTTTGGCAAACAGAGTATGAGCTGAGTTTCAGCTACCACTTGCCTAATTTAACTGATCTCTCTTTTGCAGCATCCAGTATATTCTTCATAGCAGCTTCGATCGCTGGAGGCTGCCTTGTAGGCGATCTCCATGTGTGTGACTAACCCACTCTAATATGTATCACAAGTGTGAACATTTCAGGAGTCTCTCCCCCTTTACACAATCTGCCCTGCTGTAAGGAAACATGTTTAATTGCCTTGCTAAGTTTTCAGTGTCTCCCTCCCTAGCATGGTGACCCAAACACCTCTTTGCTACAATAGTTACTATTTATTGAAAAACTACTAATTTTTATAACTCTATGTGAGACGAATATCATTGTTTCCTTTGTTCAGATGAGAAAACTGAGGCTCTAACAGGTTAATAAGTCCAAGGCATCACAATAAGGTACAGAGCCAGGTTCAAACTCAAGTATTGTATGTCTAATTCAAAAGCCTATGTTCTCTAAATCTAGAGTCTAGATGATCTATGAACACGTGTGAGATGTGGGAGGAAGGGAGAGAAGGGAGAGAGAGAAGGTATTTTATGGAAGGCCTCTGGAGAAGATTTGGGGACCTCAGAAAAAAGAACTCAGGAAAGCAGTAGGGAGCCCAGGGGAGGAATGAGGGAGAGCTCACCAAAGAAGCAGTAGACGACTCCAAACAAACAGCACATGATGCAGACGAGGGCCGGCAGTGCTTGGTACCTGCGCTCCAGGGACTGTTCGCAGGGTGCACCCCAGAAGGCATCATCTGGTTCTGGGGGCAGCAGCTGGAACCGCAGTGTCTCCATAGTGCCCGGCATAGTGGTGGGAGCGGAAGGGGGTCACCCTCCCAGGTCCACCTGATAGGGAGGAAGTTGGGGGTCAACAAAGAGTGCAGGGTCTCCAGCAGGATGAGGGTGGCAGTGGGAGAATTCAGCAAGGACACAGTGGACAAAGGAGTGGTGCCCACATCATGTGGCTCTGGAAGCATCCCTGAAGTGGAAGCAAAGACAAAGGGAAACAAAAGTGCCTGAGTAGAGGGGGCTGGGATGAAGTTAAAGGGGGCTGAGTGGAGTGAGGAGAGATGCGGGCAGGCTGCTGCTGGTGAGAAGAGACAGCCGGGAGACTGGTCTGTGGGAGGCTGAATCTGGGATTGTCCAAGATTTACCTGGACAGGAGGCGACCTGGGCTTCTGAGCGAAAGAGGCTGTGCGGGGGCCGTAGGGGCCGGGGTTGCAGGGCCCCCGAGGGTCCAACTGACTGGGGTCCGGGGCGAGTCCGCCGTGCGGGGAAGGGGGCTGCTGGGCCGGAGAGACCGGTCTCCGCGCGGCAGCGTCGCCGCTCCACCTCCAGCACCGGCTGGCACTCCAGTCCCGCGGCGTCCGGAGACTCAGGCCGGGCCAGGGGGAGGGAAAGGAGCAGGAGCAGAGGTTCGGGCTGTCCCAGAGCCGCGGCCCCATGCCCTGATCCCGCCCGCGGCCCTTGGTGCTGATGGACAGCTCCGGCCTCTGCTCCTGACGTCACTCAGGGCGCACCATCCAGGCAGGGGCGGGCTGCTCCTGACGTCATCCGGGATGCACCAACCACGCCGGCGGAGGCAGGGGGCTCCGCCCCCGGCGTCTCCCTCTCCGGCATTGAGGAGGGGGCACTTCCGGGGGTCCTTCCCCTTTAACCGCCCCCTTCTCCTCCCTCTCCGGTAGCCGGAGCCCGAGACCCACCCCGGGGGCGGGGCCCTCGCAGTGACACGTCGGACAGCCGCGGCCGCGGCCGAGGCTCCGGCGCCGCGCGCAGCTGGAGGAGAGCGGAGCGCCGCGCCGGGGTTCGGCCCGGGCCGCTGGCTCTGCGCGGCGGGGAGGGAGCGGGCCCGCCTGCTGGCCCGGGCGCTCCGGATCCGCCCCCTCCCCGGGCCCGCCCCCTCGGAGCCTCCTCGGACTGCTGTGGGGCTGCGCGGGGGCCGGGGGCCCGCGGTCCGGGCGCCATGCGGGCGTCGCTGCTGCTGTCCGTGCTGCGGCCCGCGGGGCCCGTGGCCGTGGGCATCTCCCTGGGCTTCACCCTGAGCCTGCTCAGCGTCACCTGGGTGGAGGAGCCGTGCGGCCCAGGGCCGCCCCAGCCCGGAGACTCTGAGCTGCAGCCGCGCGGCAACACCAACGCGGCGCGCCGGCCCAACTCGGTGCAGCCAGGAGCCGAGCGCGAGAGGCCCGGGGCCGGGGCAGGCGGCGGGGAGAACTGGGAGCCGCGCGTCTTGCCCTATCACCCAGCAAAGCCCGGTCAGGCTGCCAAGAAGGCCGTCAGGTAACGATCCGCTCCGCCAGCCCCACCCCCTGGGCACCGACCCGGACGCGCGCGCTGGGTAGGCCGCCGGAGGCCGGGTCAGGCTCCGGAAGGAAGGGGCCGGCCGGCCAGGAAGTCTTTGGGCCCAGATAACTTCCTAAAGCCCTGTTCTCCCGGGATCCCTGGGGCCAGTTTGAGGCCTTCTGTGGGTCCCATTCCGGCCTGAGCTGAACCTGAACCTTTGATGGTCCCTCAGAGATCCTCTTAGTTTCCAGGCTGGGTTGTAGGGGTTGAAGAAACAGCTGGTGTATAGAGTGAGGGCATAAAAGAAAGGGAAAGAGAAAGGGGAGAACTAGAATTTACCTGTATCTCGCTCCTGCGTGGGATCCTACCGCCACCTGGGGTGAAATGGGGTGGACAAAATGTATTCATCTCATGAATGTCTTTGCTCACGAGTTGAAATAACTTCTCCTAAGTAACATTGGGCTCAAATTCCAGGTCTACTGCACCTCTGTGCCACTTATTCCTTTACATCATTTATGTGATATTCTTATGGGATAACCGCATATTTATATAGAAATAAGTATATGCATGGTACACAAATATTTGCCAAGTGCTTTAAATAGCTAAAAGCAGTCCCGTTTTACAGATGGCTCAGGTTAAGTAACACCTCCAATCAAGGACACAACTACTAAGTAGTGAAGTCAGGAATCAGACCCATGATATAGAGTATATCTGCATGGATATTGCCAACTCCCAAATGCAAAATATGATGTGAATAAGACTAGTATTTCATTTAATCCCCACAATCCCTGGGAGACGAGTGTTATTCTTATCCTATTCGTAGATGAGGAAACAGCCAGAGAAAATAGGACCTGCCGGCGCCTGTGCGTACTTCTCCTGCCTGCCTTCTCCTGCCTTTTTGATGACCTTGCGTTCTCTTCCCCCAGGACTCGATACATCAGTACAGAGTTGGGCATCAGGCAGAGGCTGCTGGTGGCGGTGCTGACCTCACAGGCCACGTTGCCGACGCTGGGTGTGGCTGTGAACCGAACGCTGGGGCACCGACTAGAGCGCGTGGTGTTCCTCACAGGCGCCCGGGGCCGCCGGACACCGTCTGGCATGGCAGTGGTGACGCTAGGCGAGGAGCGGCCCATCGGGCACCTGCACCTGGCGCTGCGCCACCTGCTGGAGCAGCACGGTGACGACTTTGACTGGTTCTTCCTAGTGCCTGATGCCACCTACACCGAGGCGCACGGACTGGCACGCCTAACCGGCCGCCTCAGCCTGGCCTCCGCTGCCCACCTCTATCTAGGCCGGCCCCAGGACTTCATCGGCGGAGAACCCACCCAAGGCCGCTACTGCCACGGCGGCTTTGGGGTGCTGCTGTCGCGCACCCTGCTCCAGCAGCTGCGCCCCCACCTGGAAGGCTGCCGCAATGACATCGTCAGTGCCCGGCCTGACGAGTGGCTGGGACGCTGCATCATTGATGCCACTGGGGTGGGCTGCGCTGGCGACCACGAGGTGGGCAGATGAGCCTCCCCACTGGCACCTCCTGGCTGAGCTTGCCCCTTCTGAGGGCAGAGGAGTGGCTGGGATACAGGCCTGGGGTTTCCATGCCAGTTATGACCTTTTCTATTCCTGAGACTTTGGATAAATTACTAAATCTGAGCTTCAGTATTCTTATGCATGCCAATGAACTCTATTATTGCGCAGGATTGTTATAAGAATTAGAGAAAATAAGGGAACTTTGCACGTAGTAGATGTTCAGTGTTAATTTTTATTTCATTTGGGCTTGGACAGCCCTGAGATAGATTGCATGTTTGATTCACAGAGGAGCTGCAGAGGCTTGCCCAAGATCACACAGGCTCAGCTGGTCACTTACGTAGGCTTAAACCCACAGAAAACTGACCCCAAATCCACAATAGATTGTGGGATGCGGAGATGAGATACTCACTGTGAAATATGGGGCAAATCAATATATCATTCTTCCCATTATGGAGCCTTCTCTTCTTCTCCTCAGGAGGTCCACTATAACTACCTGGAGCTGAGCCCTGGGGAGTCCGTACAGGAAGGGGATCCTCGCTTCCGAAGTGCCCTGACTGCCCACCCTGTGCGTGACCCTGTGCACATGTACCAGCTGCACAAGGCTTTTGCCCGAGCTGAGCTGGAACGCACATACCAGGAGATCCGGGAGTTGCAGGTATGGCCTGGGCTCGAGCGTGGGGGAAATGAAGTGCTCGAGGGTATGGAGAGCAGGGCCTGAGGTCTCAGAGGCCCCAGGAAATAAAAAGTGAGTGCGAGAATCACAGAACGAACTTGCTTTCCAGTCCCTGATTGCACCTTCTCTGAGGAGACGCCCAGAAAATGCCTCTTTAACTTTTAAACTGCCTCCATTTGCAGAAAGGATAGGTGGAGCTCTGGGTGGGCAGGAGTTGGCAGCACACTGGGGTGCCTGCCGCTGCTGTCCCAGCCCCCGAGCTGTGTGCTCTGCCTCGCTCATGACCTGTTTCTCCGGCCCAGTGGGAGATCCAGAACACCAGCCGCTTGGCTGCTGATGGAGAGCGGTCTGCTGCCTGGCCTGTGGGCATTCCGGCACCATCCCGCCCTGCCTCTCGCTTTGAGGTCCTGCGTTGGGACTACTTCACAGAGCAGCATGCTTTCTCCTGTGCTGATGGCTCGCCCCGCTGCCCACTTCGTGGGGCTGATCGGGCTGATGTAGCTGATGTCCTAGGGGCAGCCCTGGAAGAGCTCAACCGCCGCTACCACCCAGCCCTGCGACTCCAGAAGCAGCAGCTGGTTAATGGCTACCGACGCTTCGATCCGGCCCGGGGTATGGAGTACACGCTGGACTTGCAGCTGGAGGCACTGACGCCCCAGGGCGGCCGCAGGCCCCTCACCCGCCGGGTTCAGCTGCTCCGGCCGCTGAGCCGAGTGGAGATCTTGCCCGTGCCCTATGTCACGGAGGCCTCACGTCTCACTGTGCTGCTGCCTCTGGCTGCAGCTGAGCGTGACCTGGCCCCTAGCTTTCTGGAGGCCTTTGCCACTGCTGCCCTGGAGCCTGGCGATGCAGCAGCCCTGACCTTGCTATTACTTTATGAACCACGCCAGGCCCAGCGGGCAGCCCATGCAGATGTCTTTGCACCCGTCAAGGCCCACGTGGCAGAGCTGGAGCGGCGTTTTCCAGGTGCCCGAGTACCCTGGCTCAGCGTGCAAACAGCTGCACCCTCCCCACTGCGCCTCATGGATCTACTCTCCAAGAAGCACCCGCTGGACACACTGTTCCTGCTGGCCGGACCAGACACGGTGCTCACTCCTGACTTCCTGAATCGCTGCCGCATGCACGCCATCTCTGGCTGGCAGGCTTTCTTCCCCATGCACTTCCAGGCCTTCCACCCAGCCGTGGCTCCACCGCAGGGGCCCGGGCCGCCAGAGCTGGGCCGAGACACAGGCCGTTTTGATCGCCAGGCGGCCAGCGAGGCCTGCTTCTACAACTCCGACTATGTGGCTGCTCGAGGGCGGCTGGCAGCAACCTCGGAGCAGGAGGAGGAGCTGCTGGAGAGCCTGGATGTGTATGAGCTATTCTTGCGCTTCTCTAGCCTGCATGTGCTGCGGGCGGTGGAGCCAGCGCTGCTGCAGCGCTACCGGGCCCAGTCGTGTAGCGCACGGCTCAGTGAGGACTTGTACCACCGCTGTCGCCAGAGCATGCTCGAGGGCCTTGGCTCCCGAACGCAACTCGCCATGCTGCTCTTCGAGCAGGAGCAGGGCAACAGCACCTGACCCCGCCCTGGGCCCTTGCACCCTGCCACAACCTCATCCTGCCCTGCTCCTCCCCAACAAACTAGAGCCACATACCAGCCTCGCAGGACAGGGCTGACCACAGCCTCAGACCCCAGGGCAGCCCGCTGGTCCCCTAACTCTGGCTTTGTGGGCTCTGGGGCTCAGGACAAGCCTTGGGGGAAGTGCCCCCAGAGCCACCCCTCCTTGCCCCAAGCCCAGTCTTCCTGCCCCCTTGACGCTGCTGATTCAGGCTGTGGCCTCCGTGTATTTATGCAGTGCACTCTGCCTGACGCCAGCCATGCCTCCTGGGGTTTTGTCCTGGGGCTGGGCTGTAGAAGAGTTGTTGGAGAATGGGGGAGCTGAGAGAGGAAGGGGGCATCTCCCACCTTCTCCCTTCTAGACCCCTGATGAAGATCCCTGCCTTTAATAAATTGGCTGAGTGTGGACTGGTGATTTCAAGTTTTTGAAAGGCAGGCAAGGCGGGGAGGAAGGGTTGACTCTGAGGACAGAGGTGCCCTGTCACTGCTGGGGCCTACATTTCCTTTTACAGGAACCAAGTCAGGCATATGCCTAGCCCGCCCCAACCCCCAGCATATGCTAGGTCATACACACAGAGAATTCTTTATGCCTCTTTATTCCTAATTTCGTCAGCACTTTATAAAACCAGTCTGGGGGGAGAGAGGCCTGAGAAGCCTCCCTTTCCATCCCCCCAGCTCAGCTGAAAGGTCTGGCTGCTCCCCCTGGAGGGGAGTCAGTGCCGGGGGAGCTAGGAGCTGGGCCAGACCTGCTGGGTCACCCACTCCCCCGTCAAGAGGGGAACTGGGCCTGCAGAAGGGGAAGTAGGATCAGCCCAGCATGCCTGAGTCCTAGGGGCTCCCCCTCTCCTGCTGACATTTGGCTAGGACCCTGGCCTTCCCAGAATCACCCACCCTGTAGTCCCACCCACCATCTACATCTGTACCCCACCCCCACCCTGTCCTCCCTAAGTATATACAAATGTACAGAGTTCCATCCTGCAGGGGTGGGGTCCAGCACCACCTCCCCGTCTCCTTCCCACCTTTCCCCTCCACAGAGGCCCATGGTCTGGTCTCCAGCCTCCTTGGGTAGGAGCCTGGGGGTGGGGAGTTTGGACAAGGAGGACTCTTGTGCAGAGCAGCTGGTGCAAGGGTCGCATGAGAGCCAGAGTTGGGTCCTGGCCCCAAGGTGAGCACCACCCTCTCCCCTCAGGCCTGGTCCATCCCAGGCCTTCTGTCCCATGAGCAGGAAGAGAGAAGCTGGGGGTCCAGGGAGGGTCCAGGGCTCCTGGGTTCTTTCTGACAGCACCATTCTAGCAAGCGAAGTCTTCAAAGAGGCCTCCCGGGGGGCCGTGGGGGTGGTGGTGGTTGGGGAGCAGGCTGCTGGCGCCCCCACCCTCGGCACAGCCCCGGCTGGGACAGGGACTCTGCAAGATGAAGAGGGAGCAGTGCCCCCAGGCCTCACACAACGGCCTTTTCTTTTTCCCTGGGACCCCATGGCAGGTTAGCACAGGCACTCGGGGGTGTCCAGCCCTGGGGAGAGGGTCTGGCTGCAGAGCCCCTCACCTGCTCCTTCAGCTCCTGCAGCCCCAGCGTGGAGATGCCCCCAGTAGAGGTCCGCAGGGGCGTCTTGGGCCGCCGCCACACCCTCTTCAGTCGGTCCCAGGATACCTCGAGGGGCAGAGGGAGGGATAGCAGTGGGCTCAGGAAATTGGTAAGAGAAGGGAGGGCCTTAGCCAGCCCAACTTGCAGGACTTGCTGCCCAGCAGTCTTCTAACAGGAGCCTGCACTGCCCTTCTGCATTTTCCACACTCCCAGCTCTGGCTCCCTCACCTCATAAATGTAGTCCAGGATCTCCAGCAGTGTGAGGATGCTGGCCCCGATGAACAGGCCCATCTGTCCCCCGAGGTCTCCTGGGGAGCAGGAGGGAAGGGTCAGGGGGCAGGCTGGGCTGATCCACTCACAGAAGTGGGGCAGGGGCCCCATCTCACCCAGCAGGGCTGACAGGCCATAGGCTGCTCGCTGCTCCATAGCTTCAGAGCTCAGGGCCTCAAAAAAGACATCTAGGACCAGGAAGTTCTCCCTGTGGAGACAAGCCAAAGGTATCCATGGGGGGGCATTCTTCCTAAAAAGGTTGCTGACAGGCGCATCTCACACCCGCACATCATGATTGGAGACTCCCTGTGTGCTGGGAGCTGCTGACCAGCCCCTTCGACTCCCTAGGCCATGGTGGGAGGCAGCCCCAGGCGGATGCTACCTTCAAAACCTGAGGAGCAGCAGCCTGCTCCCCAACAACCACCACCACAATGTATTCACTTTGCTTCATGCCGATGCCTTTCTAGAACCTTTAGTGGCGCCCTATTGCCCATCAGTCCACTCTAAAATCCCTCTTCTTGACTTTCTTGCCCGGGGTCCGTTGCACTGTGTCTTTTTACCCAAACTGCTTTCTTTTCAAGTTCTCTCCCTGGTGCCCAGGCTCATCTCAGCACCATCCAGTTTTGTAACCGGGATGCCTCTTTTCCCTTCTCCTAAACTCCGAGTCCCCCTGGGGCCCCCAAATCAGTGCTGCCCCATCAAACATGCATCATCACAGACTGTGCACTGGTTTTGTGGCACAGTCATCTGTCCCCTTGAAACCCAGCAATGGGCCTGACGCACAGGTCATGCTAAGCATTTGTCAACTGGCTGCCGGTTACCAGACTCAAGGCTCAGTGCGACCCCTTCTTGTTCCTCTCCCCTCCCTCCTCCTCCGCTCCCTCAGCATGTCATTCAGTCCATGTGCATTTAACCACTCCATAGTTTGCTGGGAGAGAAAGACCTACAGAGGGTTCTGCACAATGGGGCGCATCCGAGAGCAGAGATATGTACAGGATGCTGTGGGAAAGGCCTCCGGACCAGAAGTGCTTCCCTGGAGGTGGCACAGGATGTAACACACAAATGCCCCACAATCTGTATGGAAGCACATACCGTATGTAAGTCTCGTTGCGGTTGTACTTCCTCGCCAGGTACCGGGCTGAGCCCCTGTTAGGGATCCTGACCATGGAGATTTCTTTCCCATAACGGGTCAAGTTGCAGGGAGTAGGACAGAAGCACGGGCCCTCTGAGCCCCCACTCAGGGAATCTGCAACACAGAGGTGTCAACTGCAGTGGGGGAGGGAGGCTGCAGGCCCACCAGCTCCAGGAGAGGGCACCGGGGCTGTACAGAGGCAGGCACATCCACACTGAGGGCCAGCCTTGGCCTTCCTAGAGGACACTGGTGTGGGGTCCTCCTGGACCAGCTTTAGACTATCCTAGAGGGCAGGCATAGGCAGAGCCTTCCTCGGGCTTATCCTTCTGCTCCTGGTCCCCTGGGACAGAGAGGGTCCATGGTTCAGAGCAAGATCAGGGCCTGTCTGCCAGAGCTAGTCAACCACATCAGGCCTCAGACACATGAAGAGGCATGCAGAGGATGCTGGGATGGATGGATGCATGCATGGATGGACGGCTGGGTGCATGGAAGGAAGAACAAATGACAGATAGGATTCACACATTCAGTGTGCTGGGTTTCTCTGGGCCCCTTCAGATCAATTCTCCACCCACTTCCGCCTTGCTCCATGCTCCCAGGATGCTGCCAAATGCATCCCCTGGTCTCTCTCTGAGTTCCATATTTCTCCCTTCAGACCTGGAAGAGTGAAGACTCTCTGACGTCCTTAATTCTGTAGACTCTCACATCCCTTATTGCTTCCTTATCCCTGCTCACACATCTGTTCTGTTCCTTTTTTTTTTCTTTTTGGTTGTATTGGGGATTGAACCCAAGGTCTTTGCATTGAGCTACATCCCCACCCCTTTTTATTTTATTATTTTTATTTTTAGAGAGGATCTTGCAAACTTTCCCAGGCTGGGCTCAAATTTACAATCTTCCTGCCTCAGCTTCCCAGAGTGCTAAGATTATAGGCATGTGTCACCATGTCCAGCTCATCTGTTCCTTCACTGAACACTTTCAGTCACCTGTTTGACAGACGCAAATGGTGCCGCAGATGGAGAAGGTCTGGATGTGCCTGCTGCCCCAGCATCTCAAACCCCCATCCCCAGGACCCCATTAGGTCCAGATTACTGAAATAAGCTCGTGGCCGCTCCGAGTCCTAGCCACTCTCCACATCTTATCAGACTCACCTACAGAACATCGGATGGCCTCCCTGCCTTTCCTTGAGACTTTGTTGGCTTCCCAGAGCCTCCTTCTTCTGCCTCTCCCCTGTTCTCTGCCTCCAGCCACACCACCCTTTCAAGGCCCCTGACAAAGCACGCTCTCTCTGGCCACCAGATCTTTAATGGATACTGTTTCCATTGCCTGAAATGTGTCCCTCTTTGCCCCTTGCTGACTCTCATACACTCTTCAAGCCTCAACTAATATGCCAGTTCCTCTGAAAAGCCTCTCAGCCTTCCCCAGTGGGGCTGCATGTCCCTTCCTGGGGCCTTCTGGCACTTCTAAATGTCCCCATCCAAAAACTGCCACACTGCTGTGTGCCACACCACACAGCCTATTGGGCTGTACATTCCACAAGGCCAGGGCTCTTGTTTCCACTCTCACCTCAGCACCCAGAACAGGCTGTAGAGATCTGGACAACAAATGAATCAACCAGTGGGTGGGTGGGTGGGTGGATGGATGGATGGATGGATGGATGGATTGCAAATCAGGCAGGACCTGTGGACAGATGGGATTTGCCTTACCCACAATTATAACCAGCAATGCATTTTCTCCTGAGACCACAAGAGAAGTCATTTCACTATCTCAGAGAGAGTGAACTCACTGGCAGAACCAAGATGCGAAGCCCAGCCCTTCAGCCCCAGTCCTAGGCTCTCTGCAGCCTCCCCTCCCCGCTGCAGTTGCCACTTACCAAAGTGTCTGCACCTGCAGAGGTCCTCGGACCCCCTGAGGTATAGGATAAGGCTCAACCCCCAGGAAGAACCCTCCAGGGAGAAGGGAGAGACTGGCAGGAGAGGAGCCAGGACAGCAAGAAGAAAGGTGTACAGAAAGATGAGGACAGTGATGGAGAGGTAGGGAAGGGGAAGGCAGCACGGACCCAGTGCGTGGTCAGCACACTCGATGTAGATATTTGGCGGGCAAATGGTCTCATTGCCTGAAAGGAGAGAAGATCACTCCTGGAATCTCTGGTCCCTTCTCCTCTCCCTCGCCACACACCCAAGTGTGGGCATGCAAACAAACGCACGTCTACACGTACACATACACAGATGAGCTTATCCACACTCATGCACAAAATTGTGAAAATGCATACATACATATATGCATGAAAACGTAGGCATTCTTGCATACGCACACACACTCATTTGTATACACGTATCTGCATGCATGCACAAAAACTCCAAAAACACATAAGCACAAATGTACACAAGCTCATATGCACAAATACATATTAACAAGCACACAAGCGTATGGATGCATGCATTCTGAGAGGCAGATCTAACAGCATGCACGAAGTCCCAAGCGTCTACACAGCACTCACGTGGGTACAGATGCACATGTACACATGCACTTGCCCAAGCACGCAAGCGTGCCCTGCCCCTGGAGGGCCTGGAGCCCAGCAGGGTGGCCTGGAGGAGTGGCTGGGGGTAGGTGCCCACCTGGCATGTGCACCATCCGGCAGTGGCAGCGCTGGAGCACAGCCTCTTTCTCACAGCGCAGCCGGCAGGCGGACACACTGTAGGCCGAGTAACCCTGCAGCTCAGGCTCCCCGAGTTCACTCTCGGCCCGGCAATTGCCCCAGGGCTGGGGCAGATAGGTCAGCTGCAGAGGTAGAGCAGGAGGTCAAAACCAGGAGTTCCACCCAGCTGTCGGTGCCCAGACCAGCGAGGGCTGTGTGTGGCTGGCAGGCTGTGTTTCTGGAGGGCAGGTCTGGTCGCATCCTAAGCACGAAGGCCCAGCCCTCTGCCCAGCCAGGCCCAGCTGGGGGCGCTCACCCGCTGTTCCTGACAGGACACGAACGTCTGGAACCCCGGGGACACGCCAAAGCCCAGCTGGTGGATGTAGGGTGGCTCCTCCTGGCTGTGGATTTGCACCCGGATGCCTGCTTCAAATGACGTCTCATCTGTGCATCAGAGATGAGAAGCTTTGGAGACCCATCCCAGACAGAGGACCCAAGCCCCATCCCCGGGCTGGCCCTGTCCCTGTCCCTCCTGCGTACTTGTCTCCCTCCAGATGGGCAGGTACTCCTCCTGCTGAATGTCCAACATGATCTCCAGGCCACTGCCCATGCCCCCTGCCCGGCTGGGCAGTGAGCTCTGTGGATCAGCGTTGAAGGTATAACATTTCCCATAGCGCGTATAGACCTGGGGGGTAGGGGAGATAGGAGGAAGCGCTGAGACAACACCAAGCTTCCTGCCCCCCCCAGAGGCCACCCCTGCCCCAGATCCCAGCAACTAATATAAAGCCCAGCTCTCAGCCGGGCATGGTGGTACACGCCTAGAACCTCAGCATTCAGGAGGCTGAGGCAAGAGGATCGTAACTACACAGTAGCTTTGTTTCAAAACAAACAGAAGAAGAAAGAAAGAAAAAAGAGAAAGTAAAGAAAAAAGAAAGAGAAAATCAAATAAATAAGCCCAGCTCTCTCCTGAGTTCCTCTATCTTTTCTACTGATTTCCTCCCTTAACTGATTAAAAGGCAGCTCCAACGCAGTCTATCAATGGCAGGACTCTTGGTATTTTCCCAAACCCTGTCTCACTACCATGATTCTCCTCTGAATAAAGGGCCCCACTATGGCTAATCAAAATTTCCAAGTCAGGATCTCCGAAATCTCCATCTCAGCCCCACATCCAATCCAATAGATAGTCCTGAGCAAGTCTCCTGAAGGAACCCATTTTCCTTCATCTCCAGTGAATCTCTTTCCCCTTCCACTGTCATCTCCTCCTAAGCAGCCTCCCTTCTTCTCGCCCTGTCCCTCTATTCTCTGTACAGCAGCCCAAACACTTAGACCCAATCAAGCACCTGCCAGCTTTACTACCTGTATCCCACACCACCGTGTTGTAAACCTCAAATATATACAAGAAATTTTTATTTTTGAAAAAACAACAGCAATGGCTTCCCATTTTTGAGAGAACTGAGTCACATTCCTTCCCTAGCCTAAAAGTCTCCATGTGAAGCCAGGTGTGGTGGCACATACCTGTGATCCTAGCACTTGGGAGGCTGAGGCAGGAGGACTGCTGTGGGGCCAGCCTGGGCTATATACAGTAGTGAGTTCAAGCCCAGCCTAACTACATAGTGGGACCCTGTCTGAAAACAAAACAAAAGTCTCCATATTATGTGACCCTCACCTGCCTTTTCTGCCCACGAACCCCCCAGATTTGTGACAAATTCAAACATCTGGTGCTCCTTTTCTCTTTGGCCTTGGGTGCTGTTTACTTTCCTGAAATGCACCTACCCCACATGTCTCTGTCTGTCCATCTGTCTGTCTACCCCCCCACACACAGAACCTCAGTTTAAGGATCACACTCAGACACAATATACCCATATTCAGTTTGTTGGTTTGCTCAAGCTACTTATCAGACCTGAGATGATCATCTCCTTATCTCCCTGTTCACTGTGCATCTCCCCCGACTAGCTTGAGTGTGCAGGAGCCTGCTGGAGTCCCCAGCGCTTGCCCCAAGGTGGGTAGGACAGACGCCTTAGCAAGTAGTTAACGCCCCCTCAGCGCGGAGTCCTCGCGAGTGGACACCAGATGGCGCTGGCACCTCGGAGATGGAAGCCAAGGCTCGGGCTGGAGATTTGGCTGCTGCCTGGAGTTACGCAGCAGCTGGGGTGGGAAAGCGTTTGCGGGAGAGGCGGATTCTAGTTCCCCCTGCCGCGGTCACCCCACAGAGACGAGCCCCTGGGTCAAACCCATCACAGGCAGCACCTTCCCTGGGGGCACGGGGTCAGCGCACCCAATCACGCGCCCGCGCTCCCCCACCCTCCCCGGGAACACGTTCACTCCGCAAGCGCCGCCGGCGCAAAGCTGGAAGCCGCGTGGAGGGAAGGAGAGGGCGGAAGGCGAGGGCCGGGGCGAGGGCGGCGGGCGCGCAGAGATCTGAGAAGCGAGGGTCCTGGGCGCAGGGTCGCGTCCGCCATCCCTGCGGGTCGTCGGCCACGCTGCACAGCCGGGGGACCATGACCCTGATCCCCCCTGCACACAGTTCTTCCATCACCACCTGCCCCGCCTGGATTGCTAACACAAAAACACACGCATAACAAGCACCCTGGAGTTCACAAAAGGCTACAAAGTACTGCTGGCCCGGTTCGTCCACTCAGCGACTCTGGTTTCAGATTGGTTTAATGATCTCCTTTATTACAGATGCGGACACTGCGCCAGAGAGGCGAAGTTCCTTACCCGAAGTCACACAGCTAGGGAAGAGAGCTCGAACTCCTCGAACTCCTCAGTCAGTCGCGAGGCCCCACAATCATTGCCCTCGCCCCACACCTGCCCCACCTCCAGACCCAGCTGCCACCTCGGGCAGCGCAGGAGGAAGGAGGCAGGATGTGCTCAGACACCTTCCCTGACCCTTCTTGCTCCTACTCCTCTTGCCCTCCCCCTCCACTCTTCCGCACCTCCGCACCCTCCCCTCTCCATATCGATTGCTTTTCAATTCCTCTCTTGTCCTTCTGCAGCTTCCAGGTCCAACTTGTTGACCCCCAGCTGGATCGCCCAGCCCCATCTCAACACCTGCTGCTGTGCGTCAGCCCCTCTGTGTGGTAGCCAGCAGGAGGCACTGCGGACACTTTCCGGGGCACTTGCTATGCCACAGGCAGTGTGCAAATGCTTAGCATGCCCTGTCTCTTAGAACTTCACAACTACCCTCTGAGGCTGCTGTAATTATCTCCCCATTCTACAGATGAGGAAATCAAGGTTCAGGGAATGAGGCTGATTTGCTATCATTTTCAGAGCAATGCTTCTCAGACTCCCTCGTGCACACAGGTGACCTGAAGCCCTTTTAAAGTATAGGTGCTGATTTGACACACGAGTGGGGGACAGGGCGAGAGACCCTGTGTTTCTATCAACCTGCTGACCGGTGGATCACTGGGAATAGGAAGGCGTGAGACAAAGGCGTAAGAGGCTGGCAGGTCATCCTGAGCCTAGACCTGGGTTCTGGATGCATCACTAAGGCAGGGGAATCCAGAAGTGGGCTGAGTGTGAGATTCCTGGGCCCCCAGTGGGGTGGAAAGGCAAGTGGAGGGAATATCTAAGTATTTGCCAGAATCTCACAGTACTCAACCTCTTCCAGTTTCAGGCCAAGAGGATGCTGGAATCAGCTCTTGTCGATGCAGCCAGTTTTGAGGCCACGCTCTAGTTGAGGGGCTCACGGAGGGCCAGGCCGGTCGGGGCCCAGGTTTTGAGCTGCTCATGCCTGTCCCCTTCCCACTCCACCTCTCAGAACCCTGACTGCCTCACCTGTGGGTCTGAGAGCTCAGGGCCAGGACTCCTGCGTCCTTCTCGCCATGCACCAGAGCCCAGTGAGATTTGCGCAAAGAGGGGTGAATAGTGGAAGGAAGGCAAATGCTGTCAAACACTCTGCCTCGTACCAGGTCATCCCATAGCGACTTTTGATCTATTTTTTTTTTCATTTGAGCCTCCCGGAAATCACAGGATGTATTGTTCCCCTGGGTTTTGTCCTTGTTTCATTTCTGGGGATTGAACCCAGAGCCTTTGCCCTGAACTACATCCCCTCCCCCACTGTTTTGAGACAGGGTCTCACTAAGTCACTGAGTTGCCCAAATTGGGCTTGAACTTCAATCCCCCTGCCTCAGCCTCCCACAGTGCTGGGGTTACAGGAATGTGCCATCACACCTGGCTTGCTGCCCTCCTGTTCAATGATAAGGTGACTGAAGCTGAGATGGAAAGTGACGTGATTAACAGCACACTGCAAGCGATGAGAGCTGAGACTCAAATGGAATGGAACCAGATGGACAGCATGGCGGGTGCTCATAGGAGGCTCCCACCCCTGGGTGGGCCAGTCCTGGGGCGTGTCTACCTCCAACAGATGCACACAGGCTTGAGTTACCGGACACTGAGCCAGCCCTGAGCAGGAGGGAGCGAATCCCAGCCCGGGAGGGTGTCATTATCCGGCGTGCGTGCCCTCAAGCTGGTTGCGCAGTGAGGCAGGGCGCGGCGCGGGGAGGGGGTGGACGTAGTCAAGGCCTGAGGGACCCTGTGGGGAGTGGACAGGCCAGACTGGCTGGATGGGGCCACCTGCACCACCCGGGTCAGGCCCGACTGCTGGGCAGAGCACAGCGTTGCCCCGGAGACGGTCCCTGGCCCAGGCCGCGGCAGTGCAGCCGCCAGCTCCTAAGTGGCAGAGCTTCGGTGGCAGCACAGCCCACAGCTTCTTCCATGGAGACGGCACGACTGCTTAGCCGCAAGGTCCCACCGGCCGCCCAGTGCTCTCTCTCCCCATGACTGGCCCGGAAGGACGGTGTGTGTACAGGAGTTGAGAGTTCAGGGCCGAGTCACAGAAAGCAGAAGATCCCAGGCCAGGCGTGTTCTGTCCCATCTCGGGCCCTCCCACCTCCCTGGTCTGGCCCGCCTGCCTCTGCCTTGCCTCCCAGGCCCATCCCTCTGGTCCTAGCCAGATCATGCAGCCTTCAAAGCCACCCCTGGACCCAGGGTGGCGGCTTCCAGGCAAGATGCTCTCAGATCCCCTCCATCAGCTTCCTTCCTCTGTCCTTCTATGACCACCTTTCCCCTTTAGTGCTGGCCCGGAGCCCAGCTGGGTCTCCAGCTGGGTCTGTCTCCCCAGCCTGTTTCCTGACCTCTGCCTGTCTCTCCAGCACTTCTCTATGCGCCTGGCCTCTCTGTCCCTGGCACCTGATCGATTGTCCCTCTGGACTCTGTTTCTCTGCCCTGACCCTCTGGTGACCTCTCCACTCCCTGCCTCTGTCTTTTTCTCCATTTCCTGGATGTCCCTGTCTTCTGTCCTCTGTCCCTTGCCTTCTGCCTCTCTATTGCGTTGCTTTCCTCTCTGTCCATCCCCAGTCTCCATCTCTTGTCTCCTCCTAGACTCTTCCCTGCGCCTGATGCCTCCCCTGCAGGGGCCTGCCTTCTTCTCCCTGCCCCCTCTCTGGGTCTGTCTGAGACAGTGCTCAGGAGTTGGGAGAGATCTGTCCAGAGCTTGCTCCCCTGAGCAATGGCTTCTCTCGGCCCTCCGAGCTCCATCTATCCACAGCTCCCATTTCCCCAGACGGCTTTTCCTGGCTGGTGGCTGGCTTTTTCCCTGAGCCCTCCCAGCCCCTGTCCTCCCTGCAGTCATCCAGCCCACGGGGTTAATAGGCAATTAGCAGGGCCAGGGCTGAGAGCTGTGCGGGCAGATGAGTGCCCCGGGCCTCCAGGAGATAAGAAGCAGGTGGGGGCAGCGAAGACCAGGCTGGGCTAATCCCAGAGCTAATCTGCAGCCTGGGCTTTATCGCCACTGCCTTCTGGGCACCCTGCTTCTGCCAAGACTCTGGCACCTGCCTCCTACCCCACTTTTCCCTGGCAGCCTCATCTGCCGAATTCCAGCAGCCCCTCCTCTGATGGGGTTGCCTCCATGCCTCTCCTTGCAATGAACTCTCCTTAACTCTGCAGTGCCCTGCCGTCCACAGTGGGCCAGTGGAAGGAGGCAGGTCTTCATCTGGCCTAGACTGGGGCTGGTACCCCACAATCAGACAGCTCCCAAGCCCGGGGTTTATTGGCATTCAGGTTCAAAGCCTCCTCCTTCTCTGTCTTCTTTAGGGGCAGAGGACGGAAGACGGCACCAGTCCAAAACGCCTGGGTGTCTGTGCTCAGTCCAAGACCTCATCGTATGAGGCTGAAACTGAAGCCTAGAGACAGGAAGGGCCATATCCAAGGGCACGAATTCAAACCTGGAAGCCAGCCCCCCTCCCACCAGCCCCAGCATTCTCCACCAGTTTCAGCCACTTCCCTGGGGGTCAGCAGTCGCTGGTCCCAGCTCTAGCTCCACCACTGACTGCTGTGACATCAGTAAGTGGAGTGACTTGACCTCTGGGGCTCAGTTTCTTCACCTGTCAGAAATTCCTGCCTGACTTATTTCACAGGGTAGTCATGAGTCTCGAAAGAGATTAAATAGCAGCATACACCTGCAACAGATGTGGCAACATATACCTGTGTTCCAGCTACTTGGGAGGCTGATGCAGGAGGATAGCTTGAGCTCTGGAGTTCAAAGTCAGCCTGGACAACATAGAGAGATCCCATCTCAAAGGGGGTGGGGGTTTTAAAGTGAAATCATACATGGCCCCAGTATTAGTAATAAGGGTTTTATTACTGGACCAAGCTAGGGCAAGATCGTCTGCTGAAGGTGCTCCTGGAAATGGGTACACAGAAACTTCAAAACATGGGGAAGGGGCACAGATTTTGGAGCCTGAGAGACCAGAGTTCAAATCCTGCCTTTCCCATCAACCTCAGGACAGACAAAGAACACTGAGTGCCTAGTTCAACCTCTCCAAGCCTTGGCTTGCACATCTCTAAAGGTGGAATGGTAATTCCTCCTCCTCAGATCAGGAGCGAGGATTAGAGAAGTTTGGTGCTCAGAGGGGAAGGGAGCTTCCTGACAAGGCGGCGCAGCACTGTGGCTTTGGATCCCCCCAGGGCCCATCGTCACAGGGCATCGTTGCCCTTGGTAAAGGCTGTCTCTGCTCAGAGGACAGGGCTCTATCCAAGAGGAACCCCCAAGCTCTGAGTATGGCTCTCCTCCCACCAGACGGAAAACCCAACCTTGCTTACACTTACAACCTTACTCGAGTCAGTGAGATTTGGAGACAATCATTTAATCTCGCTGGTCCTCTATTTTTCATCTGTAAAATGGAAATCAAAATAGGTACCCTCCAGAGTTATAACAAAAGAGATAATTTCATGTCTGAAAGAGCTAACATTTGCTGAGTGCTTCCTCTGTCCCAAGTACAGTCCTAAGTACTTTACATAAATCAACTCCTTAATGCTCACAAAAATGGAGTACTATTCCTATTACCTCCATTTTACAGACAAGATAATGGAGGCACAGAGTAAGACACCTGCCAGGCTCACGTAATGTGGCAAGCAGGGGAGTGAACAGGTTGGCCAGGAGTCTGCATTCACAGCCCCAAAGAACAGGTGCTCAAGGTGTGGTGGGCGCCCAACACTATTCAAACAACACCTATGTCCAAGACTGTGGGTTGAGCCTGTAGAATGTGCCAGGTACGGTGTATTTTGTGCTGGGGACAGATCTGAGAGGAGAATAATCTCTGTCCTCAGGGAGTTTGCTGTCTGGCTGCGCAGGCATTCACTCGTTCAAAAACGATTACTGGGCACCTATGCTGTTGCTGGGAATGTTCTGAGTGGCAGGTGTACAAGGCGAAGTGAAACAACAGAACCCAACAATCACACAAACAGCCGCTGCTACCATAACTGCAATCCACTCTGCCATGTGGAGCCCCTAGTCAAGGCCTCCATGGTGGAACAAGAGTTTGATTTGGATGGGAGGGCGCAAGAGAGCTTCTTGAGGTAGACCCACCCACCACCCCCAGAAGGGCACCACACTATGCCATAGTCAAGACAAGAGGAGGGGCCCCCCGGGTGCCTGGCACTGAGGGTGTGGTGCGGGCACAAGTGTACGAGTGTGAGGTGCTTCCCTTCCGCGTGGCAAACACAGCCCCCTTGTCCCCACTGAAACCCGTGCTTCGTAGAACCACTTCCTGCCCAAGATGGGCCTAGGAAGCCATGGTCGCAGTGTTTGCTTAGATGTGACCGTGAAGACTGGAGTGGAAGGCAAGGAGGACAGGAGGGCACCGGCAAGGCCTTTGGCTGAGGCTGCAGCCAGCCTGCAGGGCAGAAGTCAGGCCTCAGGACCTAGATAAACAGTCAGACCTCTTCCCCAGGCAGCCACAGTTTAGGCCTCAAACCCTGGGAAGTCAATTTTGCAGGCGAGAATGTTTTTGATTTGCTACCAAGTCCTTCGCTGGTATTCCCGCCCCTCGTGCGAAGTTGCCTTTGAGTTTTGCTTACACCGCGGAGAGCACACACCCGCTGCCGGTCGGGCGGCGGGAGTTCCCTGCTCCCGACGGGACTGAGGCAGCGGTGGGTGGTTAAATGGGCGCCCACCAGGACCCCGGCCCCAGGCCCGACCCGGTGGCGCGCGCGGCCCTGGCAGCACAGGCTGTACCCCGCCCGGGCCGCCGCCCCGCCCGCTCCCTCCCGCAGGGCAGGCATCCATCACCGCGCAGCGCCCTCCCTCCGGCTCCTCCGGCACCTCGCTCTCCTCCCTGGGTTTGCCTCATTTACATTCCCCCGGCTCCCGGCTCCTCGGCAAAGTGACCTCCGCGCAGGCAGCAGCCCAGAGGCTTCCACCGCGGAGGGAGACACCGTCGCCGGCCGCCGGCGGCGAGGGGACGAGAGGGGCGGGAGCCCCGACAGCCGGGCGGGGGTCGCGAGAGGAAGGATGCAGAGAGGGAGGTGGCTGGTGGGCCGCGGAGATGCCGAAAGCCTGGTGCCGAGGGACTCGGGTGGGATTTGAACCCGCGACCTCAGATCCCCAGTCTGGCTGGCGTGAGACGTGGAGAGCAGCCCAAGGCCCAGGAAGAAGCTGCGCCCCAAGAAACGGAACCTCCCCTGCTTGGAACCCGGGCCCCCACCCCGGACCCCCACTGGTGTGGGGCCAGCAGGACGGAGCAGTCGCCCAGGGGTCCCCAGCCCCCTGTTCCCGCTCCCCTGGCCGGCCGAGCCGCCTCCCCTCCCCCCGTTTGGTATTTACACCTTTCACACATTTGTAAGCTATTATCCTGTCCACGCTTAGTCACCGCTGAGCCAAGCGCCACAGATTTAGCTCCTTTAATCTTTCCTCCTAAATCAATCCTCCATTTCCCCTTAATCATGCCGTGGCTCCTCTCTGAACTCTCGCTGCTGCCTGGCTGCCGCAGCCTATGCCCATCTCTCTGGAACTGCTCCCCCTGCAACCCCAAACGGTGTCCCAAGGACGCGGTGAAGGTTTGCGGGTTGGGCTGGGTTTCCCAGGCTGTCGTCCCCCACCCCACCCCCCGGCCTGGGAGCAGAGAAGTGCAGACCCCATCCCTCCTTCCTGGAGAACACACAGCACCCAACCTTCCGGTCCCAGCCTCAGGGTCTCGGCCCTCTCCGGCCTCTCCTCCCCCAGCCGCGCCCCACTCTGGGATGGCTTGGAAGACCCTAAGCCTTACGAGGATTTGCCAAAAATAAACAAAAATTTAAAATCGGAAAAGACAAAACACCTGGCAGGTGTCTCCTGCGGCCTCCCGCCCACCGAGCGGGCTGTCCCCACCTCCCCTGCCCAGCTATTCCGAGGAGGCGAGATGCAGAAGCGCCCGAAGGGCAGGGCCCCTCTCCGCCCCTGCCCAGGTGGCTGCCTTCTCTGCCGGACGCCCTCGGCTCACGCCCCCCACTCACCCCGGCAGACCCACTGACTCGGGGGCCTCAGCGGAGCAGCCCCGAGGCCGGGCGCCGTTAGCGCTCCCCGGGACTCTCCTGTCTCCCCATCCCGATCCTTTCTGTCCCCGTCCCTCCCCGCCCCGCCCGGCCTTGGCCGAACCAACGAGGCGGCCCTGCCGCCAGCCACAAGAGGGAGCAGATTCCTCCTGGGAGGCTGAAGGGCAGGGATGGGGTCTAGGAAGGAAACCCGCGGGCGAGAAAGGAGGAGGACGCTCCTGGGGGAGGACGGCACGTGGGGGCCGTTCCTTCAAACGCTAATCAGCGTCTTCCGGCAGCGCCAGAAGAGGCCGAGCTGATAATGAGCCCAGCTCGGGGCTGATTCCTGATTAATGAAGAGGCCACGGGGCTGCTGAGTGGGGCCAGGCAGGGCGCATCCCTCGTACTCCCCACTGCCCTCGCAGACCACGCAGGTGTGACCGGGAGGGTCCCTGCCCTTCCCCGCAGGGCCAGGCCGCCCGAACGCCCCGCCAGCTCCTCCGCTGCTCGGGAGCGCCCCCGCCAGGGGAGCCTGAGGGGAGTCGGAGTGAGAGGTGGGCCGGACCAGGAAGTGGGAAGGCTTCTGTGATCTGTGAGTTGTAGGCAACCCTCAGTATTTTTAAAAACAGGGAAAGTTGTATTGAAATAAGCAAGATATCGAGCATCTCTTGACAAATGGAAAACCTACCAACTCTAGGCAACCTAAAGGGGGAGCACACCTAGCTGGAATTGAGGGGTTCGTGACCCGATCTTCCCCATTGTGCGACCTTACCGACCCATCCCACGGCTCCTGAGGCAGGGCAGGGAGGGCTGGACAGGGGATGGGGGACAAAGTTAAACTCGCTTAGTAGATAAGAGGGGTGGACTAACCTCAGCAAGAATCCCCTCCCTCCCAGAGCTATGGGGGCAAAGGCCAGCCCTGAGACCCTCAGACCAGTGTCATGGGACACAGCGTGGAGTAGCTCTGTCCATGTCCAAGGAGGGGCAGAGACTGTCAATGCTGGCCTGAGCATGCCAGGGAAGAGAGGGGGCCAAGGAGGAAGCTGGGATGGAAGGAGAGGATGGATTGCTGAGGGGCCCCCAAGTTGGGGACTGTGGCAGCCGGGGAGTGAAGATGTGTTCAGCCTTGGAGCTGTCCTGAGTGGCGGCTGGGTAGGGGTGGGAGAGGAGGAAGGAGGGTAGGGAGGGGGACTGCCCAGCTGGAAGAGGCCTTGTCTAATTGTGCCTGATTAGTAGAGAGGAAGAGAACAGGGCGAGTGATTAATAGTCATGGCAGTCACCAGCGTGTGGGGAAGGAGGGTTGGGAAGGGGAGGGAAGCCCGGGAGCCAAGAGGGGACAGAGACAGTGCGGCAACCATGGGGCCCAGGTCTCCTGCCCTTTGGGGGCTGTTTAGATCCAGAGGACCCCACGGAGAGGGGCTGGGTCCTACCCCTCCCACCTTAAAAATTCTCTCCCTCCCCTAAACCTTGATTTTCCAGGCGGTGGAATGGAAGGGAAAAGACCAAGGTCATGTCTGCACCCAGGAAGAAAAAGGGTGACAATGCACTTCAGGGTGTTTCTAGCCACCTCAGTGCCCCCCCCGACCCCTAGACCCAGGCCCCATCTTCAGCCCAATCAGGAACTTTGGCCCAGAGGGTAGATAGCCTGACTTCCAATCATAGCCCACTAGTTCCCGGTCCAGCTGTTAATTCCAGCGCTGCCCCAGCCAAGCAGCCTGAACCCCGTTCCTAGGATCAGGATCAAGAGCCGCGCTGTCCAAGACAGCAGCCCCTCACTTCACGAGTCTAATCACATTGCAGATGCTCAGCAGCCACTTGTGGCTAGTGACTACCATGTTGGACGGGGCAGGCACAGGACATTTTCGTCATCACAGCATGTTTCTTTGGCTAGCACTGACCTAGAGTGTGTAGAGCGTGTGCACACTCGTGCACATATGCACACATGCATGCCTGTTTGGGAGGGTTGAGTAAGACATCTCAGAATAGAAGAAGGTGTAAGCCTGAGGGTCACAAGAAAGGAAGCCTAAGGGGCTGGGGATTTGCTCAGTGGTTAGAGTGCTTGCCTTGCAAGCACAAGGCCCTGAGTTCGATCCCCAGCACCAAAAAAAAAAGAAAGAAAGGAAGCCTGGGTGACAGAGAGCAGAATGATGCCAAAGGAGGGGTGGGAAACTGGCAGGTAGTGTTGAGAACAGGGGGGTTAAAGACAGCCAGAAGCTGGGGAGGCAGCATTTGTAACAGCTGACACTTACAGAATGCACACGACACGAGTGCCAGGCAGTGTGCTAAGCTCCTTACGGGCATCTCTTCAACCCTCATAGCAACTCCAAACGTTTAAATTCTAATATCCTATTTAATGAATATAGAAACTGTTGCTCACAGAAGCATTTTGGCTTCCCCAAGGCCACACAGCTGAAAGAGTAGGGCCAAGGTTCAAATCCACACACTCAGGCGGCTTCAGAACTCACACACTTGAGCCCTCTGGTGTGCACAGTCCTCCGCTGAGAGGAGATGGTGCATTTCAGAGCCACTCTTACATTGTTCAGCTAAAGAAACGAAGGCTAGAGAGAAAGAGTGATTTCCACCTTCTAGGAAGAGGGCAGGCCGTGAGCGAGCTGCAGCAGGGAAAGTAGAGCTGGGGCCTGGAGCTCAGGGTAGGGGCAGCAGGTGGTGGGAGGAGTGGGGAGGAAAGGAGAGCCTTCGGCAAGGCAGCAGGGGGGGGACATACAGGTGAAGGTGCAATTAGGAGGTGTGGATGGGAGTGGGATGACAAGACTGAGCTGGAAGAGCAAGAGGAGAACTAGAGGGCTGACTGAAGGAGTGCAGGGTGGAGGAGGAGAGGGCACCCCCACCACCCAGTGCCCTCTTTTCTCTTTCTCCCCCCTTCTCTGTCCTCCTGGCCAAACCATGGCCAGCCTGCCTCATCCCTTAAGCCTTCTCAGTCCTCTTCAGCCCGGAGTGGCCTCTCTCTCTCTCTCTCTCTCTCTCTCTCTCTCTCTCTCTCTCTCTGAATTCAGGCTCTTACTATCCATGCACCTCATCTGGCAGTTAATCCTGGCACCTTATGACACTGCTTGCATGGCTGATTAACTCTTGCATTGTTGCCTAAGCTTTTGAGCATCCCTGTCCCTGCTTTACCATGAGACTGCAGGCTGGTTGAGGACAGGGACTGGAGACTAGGGATTCCCTTCCTTGTCGTCCCTCCTAGTTCCTAGCTGGAAGTCCAGTACATAGTAGGTACATAGAATTATATGTTTATTAACTGACTGACTGACTGACTGACTTATTGGAAATAGATGAGGGAATATTTGGGAGTGTGGGGGTGAGAGTGATTGCAGTGGCAACCGAAACAAGAGCAGCAGCTTAGGGGACTGGGGGAGGGCACATTACCCAGAGTAAAAATAGGCTGGAAAATGTGACATTTATTAACTTGGATTCCAGAGGAAAGGTCACAGCAGAGTGGGGAGTGGGAAGGAAGAAACAGAAAACACATAACAGCCCCTTAACTGAAGCCAGTTGTTGTCACTGACCAGGTCACCACCTGTACCCCAACAGGGTCCCCGCAACAGGCTCACGGACCCATCTCTCCATCACAGGCCCCCGAGTCCCCCTCAAGGACTCCATGTCCTTCCCACAGAGCTGCTGGTGGACCTCATACCCTCATCAGAGCCTCCGCGTCTTCATATCCCTTTTCCAGTCTTGCCTGGATAATGCCCCCACCTTCGGGGGATCATGAGTCCCATCCTAACTCCTACCTCCAGACCCTGGTGCATCTGCAGCAGACTCAGCCCAAGAATGCCAGGTCAGGGAGTTACACTCAGCAGACAGCGGGTAGGGTGTGGGTAGAAGGTATGAGTCCAGGCTGGGCTAGGCTTTGGGGAGCAGGTACACTGAAGGGAAATTCTGCCCCCCCCACCAGTGATTGCATTGTCTCTTCTCCCCTTGTCTGGTTGCAGCCCCAGAAATGAGACCCACAAACATCTATCTTCCCCTCTCCAGCCCCAAGGTATCAGAGAGCCTATGGGAAATCCGTCTTCTCTCCTCCCAGCCCTCCCAGGATTCCCAGGGACTCCCCATTCTGGTAGCTTCCCAGCATCTCCTCCCTTCTGGGAGGAGACTCAGTAGGAACCTTAGTCTCCCTCCCTTTACTTTCTCAGCACCCCCATCCCAATCTCCTTCTCCTCTTCCCACCCACTGGTGCTGACGCTGACATATCATTACCCTTCCCCTTTCCTGCCCGCTCCCAGCCAGCGTGGGGACACAAAGACCCCATTGATTTCTACCCCAACAGCACCTGCTGAGCTTGGGCTCCCCCAGCATCAAGGGGTGAGGCTGTGGGACAGAGCAGACCCACGGATCCTGAAGGCCATGCTCCAATTCCACACCCACCTCCTCCCTGAGGACTCTCCCAGCCCTGGCTCTGGGATCAGTGATCTTTCCTAGAAGACAGGGTGTTTAGCCAGGCAACAGGCCCGTGCCCTGTGACAGCTCCCAGCACAGTCCTCTCCTTCCTGTGGCTGTTTCTACCTAACTCCCCCCACTCTATAGCAGGAAGCCCCAGACACTGCAGGAACAGTGGGGGCCGGGACCCTCACCGGAGCACGTTTTCCTGGAGACACTGAGGCAGTGACTGAGTGAAAGCCTCGAGGTAGGGGGCTGGGCCACGAGGGTGGAAAGTCCCCACCACTGCAGGAGGCTGGGCCCAAGTGGGCACCATGTTGACACCACACATTTGCACATGCAGCTAGCAATGACAAGGAAGGAAATACAGGCGCATATACACAATGCTGGGAGTCAACTGGGTTCTGGGGACAGGGGACAGTGGACTGGGGACAGGCCTCTGGAGCACCATGAATAATAGATAGCCAGTGACTGTGGGTGAATGGAGCCCTGATAGACAGGGAACAAGATACACCCCCCACACTCACACACCTGACTGTGGGAGGTGTGCAGGGCAGAGCAGCCCAAACTGACACTCCACTCCCAGGGAGGGTACGTCTGTCTGTTTGTATTCACACATATGTGAGCGACTGCACCAGCAGTCCCCGCATGGAGAATGAGGAGCAGTAGTTGGCATAGGTGGGGGGCGTGTCATGAGGCAGGATGGCATCCACAGCGTGACCCATCCTCGGCAGCTAAGAGCTAAGCTATGGGCACAGAGATGAGTAGCTCTCCGGGTGCACAGGCGTGTGGGTGTGCAGGTGTGCACGTGAGTGTAGTGACAGGGACACTGTGCATGTGTGAGGGAGTGTGTGGGAAACTGTGTCCCCAAGCAGGAGCGTATGCCAGCACCAAGGGTGAGTTATGCACACAGAGTGAATCCCAGTGTGAGAGCCAGAGCTGGGCGTGAGAGTGACGAGAGAGAACAGGGGACAGAGGGGGGCACTGGCAAGTGGGAGAGGCCGGAGGGGAGCATGAAAGAGGGAAGTGTGAGGGTGCCTGTGAGGGGGTGTGAGAGACACAGACACGGAGAGACACTGGCACCCAGTGTCCATGAAGCCTGCTGCTGGGCCGGCTCCCCAGAAGACAGCCCTGAGCCTTTCCCTAGCCAGAGCCCCCCGAACGCCTCTCCTTGTCACCTTCCCTTGGTGGGAAGCAGAATCCAGTAGCCCCAGAAGAGAAGGGGAGCAAGAGCAAAGTGGGCTCGGCTGGTCCGGCCTTGGGATGGTGCATCCTCCAGGACCCCTGGCTCCCCCCGATGCCCCCAGCCCTGCCCTGGGCACTGCAGCAGCTGCAGGACCAAGAAGAGGAGCGGCGCTGGGTAAGCCCCAAGGAGCGTCCACTGCTCCAGGGCCGGGCAGCCAGAGGGAAGCGCCAGCCGGGCGAGACACGAGGCCGCCTCTGGTGGCAGAAGGAAGGGAAGCCCTGCTGAGGATGCCCTCACGTACCACCCACACACACCAGCCTCTGGCCACCCCGGGCCAGGCGGCCCGGCTGACAGAACTCACCACAGAGAAGTTGCTGGCGGAGCAGTGGTGCCCGCTGAAGTTGCAGCTCTTGAGCATGTCGGCGAGCTGGTGGCCGGTGCGGTTGAGAATGTCCACCATGTCGGGCTCCGGGTAGCGCAGGCCAGCCGCACGGTGCCCGTCTCGGTCTTTGGGGGGCAGCCCGGTCAGATTGGCCAGGTGGAAGATGTCAGCATCGCTGAGCGCCGAATGCCGGAAGCGGTTGATATTGCAGAGGGTGACGGCCGGGAAGCCCGCCACTGGGGCTGGGGTAGCTGGGTCCATGGCCACCAGGTGAGGCCGGGTCAGGTAGCCCCGGGCCAGGCCGACCGCCTGGTACAGGAAGGCAACCAGCGAGGTGAGTAGGGCCAGTGCCCACAGGGCTCTGCGCAGTCCGTGGGGGCCTGGCGCACAGGCCCGGCCCAGCCCATGCAGAGTGCTGGTGCTGGCAAAGGTGGCCAGGTCCCGGGGGCCTGCCGCCCCTCGAGCAGCCCCCAGGAGGCTCTGCTCGTCCCCTGCCTCTTTCTCCTTGGGTTTCGCATCCTCCTCAGCAAATTTGATTTTGCACACAATCTCGATCGGCATCTGTCCCCGGCTGCTGGGACTGGCTAGAGCCTCCCTGCCCCTGTCCCTCCCTGGCTGGCAGCCCCAGTGCCCTCGGAGTGGCGGTGGTGGCAGCGGCTGCTCTTCTAAACTCAGGGTGAGCGGGAGGAAGACAGGGACAGGGTGGGGGCCTGAGGTGGGGGCGTCGCTCCCACTCCCAGCAGCTCCGCAGCCCTGGTGCTGCCTCTGCCGCTGCTGCCTCTGCTGCCGCTTGTCTCTCTCCTCGATCGTCTCCTTGTGGCTTCCCTTATCAGCACCAGCACAGCTGTCAGCCCCTGCGTGTGTCCCTGCGAGCAAGCGAGTGAGCTGAGCGAGCGAGCGCTGCTCCGCCACGCCGCGCAGCCCCAGCCGCTCCGCTCAGCATGTGCTCAGGAGCCCACCCCGTGCTTAATAATTCAGGACATGTCAACAGCGTTTCACCGGCGGCACGGGCGGCAGGAGCCAGGCCAGGGAAGGGGAAAACCCCCTGCTCAGGGTAGGGATGCCGGTATCAGAATTGTCCCCCAAACTCTCGCTACACCCTGGCCACTCGCGGCAGGGGGGGGGCGCCCAGATGGCCCACTCCCAGGCCACCCAGGGAAGAGTCTGTGCCCAGAGTATTCAGCCTACTCTGCTACTTTTCTGGGCCACACCCATGAAGGGTCAAACAACTCCATCCCCCACCTCCTAGCCTTTCTGACACCTGACTCCAGCTGCCACCTGATCCCACTACCCCACTTACAGCAAGCAGCTTCCAGAAACTCCTTGAGAGACACTTGTTTGAATGAGTGAGGGGAAAGGAGGAGAAGGCAAGCAAGACAGATTAGGGGACAGCCGCTACTCCACCAAGGTTCTAGGCTTCTCTAGAGCTTCGCTGCCGATTTCAACACCCACTATACCCCTGCCCCTTAGAAAGCTTCCTCCCTCTCCCTCGCTTTGCCCTCAGCCCTTATCTCAGCCACTCCTGCCACTGGCACAGAGGGCACTGTGGCCGACTTACATATCCGTGGCCACTTTGCTGCCCCAAATGCTCCCTAAATCCCTTGCCACACCGGATTTGGGTTTAGGATATAGGGGGACAGGCCAGAGAGCAAAGAGGAGCTCTCAAAGGCAGGGGAAGAGGGTGTGGGAAGGGGAGCAGAAGAGTCTAGATAGAGGCTTCACTGGCAGGGAATGCTGCTAAGGACACCAGTGATGATGATGATGATGATGATGCCGTGTCACCTGGTAGAGTGGAGTCTGGCGGCCCCCGGGGCTGCTGTCTTTTTGTGGAGCAGAAGCGGCCTGTGGGCTGTTGTCACAGGCAGGGGTGGGGAGCCTGTTGGCTGGCCAGGAGGAGATGCGTCGTCGATGCCCCCAGGGTGGGGGAGGCACGAAGGAATCACTTGTGCTCTGGGGTGCCATATGCCAGTGTGAGCCCTCATGGGAAAGGAAGTACTTGTGCCCCGGAGGAAAGGGGGAGCACTGATTAATCGGGGCGCTAATGAGCAGAGGGAGAGGAAGCTCTGAGGGGCGGGGGAGGCGGCTCCATCGATCCAAGCCGCGGAACCAGCAGCTGAAAAAAAAAAGTGAGAAGGGAATCGATCTGAGGGAAACGGCAGCTGCTGGGGATTAGAGCCCAAGGTCCACCCGCTGCCCGACGGCCAGCCCTCCCCTGCGTCAGCCTGGCCCTGCAGTCTCTGCCGGGTCCCAGGGAGAGACTGAGGATGGCTCCCTTGGGGGCAGGCCGCTGCTCTGTCCACCCTGGCTACAAGGCCTGGTCACCGCGGTCACCCCAGCATGGAGCTTGCCCACACACTCAGCCCTAGCCATGTGTGGCACCTTGCCGAAGTTGTCCCCAGCCTTTCAGCAAAGTGTTTCCTAGGGGGGTGGGGTGGGACCGGGCTTTCCCACAAGCTTCTGACGAATCTGGGGAAGGAGTACCCCAAACTCCTCGGAAGCTAAGATCCTTGGGATGCGGTGCTGCCTCTGGCTGGGACACAGCATCCCAGAAGGGAAAGTGGAGTTGCCACTGGAAGCAGTTTCTGAGTTGGTACTCAAGTGTCCAAGTGACCACCCCCCCACTCCGGTGCCCCATCCCCCAGCAGCTCCTCCCCAGGCTCTCTCCTCTCTGGTAGGCTTCCCGATCTTTCCAGAGCTCCCCCGCCACTCCTCCCCATTCTTTTCTCTCTTCCCCTTTCTCCCAATATTGATTTTTCTTTACTGGGTTTTTTTTTTTAAAAGGTGATTTAATTGCTTTTTTAAGGTTACTTCAGTCTGGGGCTCTGCCAAGAAAGCAAGAGCTGCCCCCCAAGCTCTCCCCAGCACTTGCTGCTGCCCTGGCATCTGTGTATGTCCCCTGCCATTTGCTGAGATCTCGGGGTCACACTCCCCAACCACATACTGGCCTCCATCATGAGCCCAAGTCACATCATCTCTCCAGAGGGATGACAAGAATGCTTCACCCTCTGAAGTTGGGTGGTAATGGGACCTGAGGGGAGCACAGGCTGGGGGGTGGGTGCTAGGAGGTGGCGGGGCAGTTAGTTATGCACAGTCCCCTGCCATTGCCGAATGGCCAGCTGACTCCGATTGTGCTCAAGTGCCCACCATCCAGTCTCCCAGAGATCCATAACCTGGTTATGTTCAGTAGGAGTCACCCCCACTCCCCAATCCGTCTTGGCTTTTACCACCCATTCCTCCTCAGCCTCTTCTGGCCCCCTTCCTGTCCCTCTACACCCGCTTTGCCTCTGGCCCCCATCCCCTCTCCCGCCTCTCCCTGCTTCCCTGCCTGCATCCCTCTCTGCCCGGCTGCAGTTGGGTGATAATCTCCCTCATTTAGCCTCCCGGCTGCTTCCCCGGCTCATTGCCCAGCTGGTCCCTGGGGCCCAGCCCAGCTTCTTCCCCACCCCCACCCCAGCCCTGTGCCCAAGCTTTCCATCTGATCCCTCCATCCCCCGCCCACTCCCCGGGGGACCAGCTGCCCCTAGCAGAGAAGCATCAGGGCCAAGGGTGGCTGGCCAGGACCTGAGCTGGGTACGAGCAACAGAGAAGGGCTATTTGGGACCTGGGCCTGGCGTACAGGAAAGAGGTCACTGTAGGGGCAGGGTGTGAAGCCTCAGCCAAGGTTCCTCTGCCCTTCAGTTGTTCCCATTCCCCAGATTTGTTCCCAGTCCAATTTTCCACCCATCTCCACTCTCCTGGGGATAAACTAGGCTTCTTGGCAGCAAGAAAAAGACTGGTAGATGGACCGGGCAGCAGAGATTAGATTAAGGAGGGCTAGGAATCAAGGTGGGGGCTGAGGGGCAACAGGCAGGGGAGGATGGTTCTGGCTCAAGGCACCTAGGAGGAGGCATGGAGGTTTTTTGTGGGCAAAATGCCACAAAGGGAGACCTAGAGATCGCCCAGCATTTGACTTGGGGGGGTTCCAAGGAAGCTGCTTCTCACAGGGGACCCCCACGCTAAGCAGCACCTGCCTCTTCCTGTAGTGTGGGCCCCAGACTTCCTGCCAGGCTGGCTCCATTCATAAACTGTATGGATGACTCTTCAAACTCCTGGACAGCACCCTTTAGAGAGAGAGTCCTCGGCCTCTATCTGCTCCCAAGGGATACTCCCTTGCCACCCTCCCCAGCGCAGAAACCCAGCTCCGGTGTGGACCAGGGATGAGCCAGTGCGGGGCAGATGTGGGCGGGGAGGGACAAGGATGGGAGCCCGGGGCCGGGCCAGGCCTGGCTGGCGAGCGAGCAGCGGTGACAAACGGGCTGTGCGGGGGCCGAGGGGCGGGGGGCGGACGGCGGCTGATTTATCTGGGTTATTTATGCCGCGGACGAGGCAGGAGAAGCGGTTAATGAGAGTCCCGGCAAAGGGGGTGGGGAGGCCCGGACGTGATCTGAGGCGACTGAAGAGAGTTAGCGTCCCACCGCCAGGCCCTGCCCCCACCCCACCTCCTTGGGCCAGCCCAGAACCGTACCCTTTCTGATGTCGGGTCCCACCCTATCCCAGCTCAGGGCCATGGGCCATCAGGACTGAAGTGGACTGAGTCCAAGATTTGGGGGCATCTGGGGACAACTGAGGAGGGCACCAGGAAAGGCGGGCAAGCAGGACGAATTCTGGCTAGCCACAAACTGGTCAAGACTGCGGGGCCTGCGGGGAGGGCTGGGATGGGAGAGGGCAGCGTGGGAGTGAGGGGCTGTCTAAAGCCTCAGAGCTGCAGCTGTAGAGAGGGCAAAGGGCACTGGGGACAGATCTGGGGTCAGCCGGGAGCCATGGTGGGGGGCTGAGTGGCAGGGAGGCTGGGCAGGAGGGGGCGCTGGTCAGAGAGCTGCCAGAGCCGGGAAGGAGGGGGAGAAGATCCACAGAAGGAGGGGGAGAGGGCTTTGCAGCAGCGAAAGCTGCTGGGAGCAGATAAGGCGGCACAGCAGCAGGAGGGATTAAAGCTCTGAGGGCCATGGGGGGTGGCGTGGGACGGGGGGGCAGGGAGGAGAGGGCCGAGGGCAAGGCACCAAGGCCAAGGAGATGAGTGGGAAAATGAGGGCTGCAAGGGGGCAGGATTTAATCAGGGGCCACGAGGTGGCCATTAACTGGGGAAGGAGGAAAGACGGACTCTTGATCATCCATCTGGGGAGGAAGACTTTTCTGCCACTGACGGAGCCCCCACACCCTGCACTTGTCAGAGCTAGGCAGAGGGATGTGCTGCTGCGGGGAGGGTCACGGAGGATTGCCGGGAGGGGGAAAGGCAGAGGCGGCCCTGGCGGCCGCTCTGCTGATGGCAGGAGAGACCGAGGGCACAGAGCGCCTCCTAGGGGCGGCCAATGGAACACAGGCGGACCACTGGGACCAGTTGAGGGACTCAGCCCATGGCCCTGGCATGGAGACCCCCCATCGTACCCAGGCTACGCGAGGACCAGAATTTCAGAGGGCGCTTCTTTGTGGGAGGGGTACAGGCTTGAAAGGGGGCGGGGTGGGCCCTGGATGTCCCTTCCCACGCCCGCTCTTCTAGCCTCCCAGTAGGGTGTGCTTCGGTGCAGGTGAGGCCCAGGTCCTTCCAGACCGCAGCCCAGGGCAGTTCAGAAGTGGCCTTGGTGATGGAAGGGAGCCTGGGTGGGAAGAAAGGGGAAGAGGAGGGGCTGGGGGAAGGGAGCGGGGGTGGCAGGCGGGGCTGGGTAATTGCATGTTTGCCAGTTCTCTGTCTCTGCACACGAGTGTGTGTTGGTGGGTGTAGCTGCGCTTTGAGGAGTGTGTCTGCTGGCAGAGGTGTCAGTGTGTCTGTCTCGGGGGCCTGCGCTCTCCCTGGCCCCCATCCCCTTTGTGTTTGGGGGAGCGTGGCTCTGGGCACACCCAGCTGTGCTCTGTGCTGATGTGGCAGATGTGGCAGGGCCCCAGCTGTGCCTGCTTCCCGGAGAGGGGAGAGGGGGCTGCAATCTGCTCCCCCGATAATGGCTGCTTAAGTGCTGGGGGAGGGAACGGAGATGGGACTAGGGTGCTGGGCAACCCTGCCAAAGGGGCTGGGGCCCTACCCCACTCCACCCCACCCAGCACCTCCCCGGGCCTGTGTTCTTGGCTGGATCTCTCCCCCTCTGCCGGCTCCTGAAGCCCATCCAAATTTCACTTGGTCCCTGTCCCCAGCTCTCCTCCCGTCGCCCCATTCAGCTTGGTGCCAGGGACCCACCCCCCTCCCCGGCCCCCAGCATGCTCCCCCTCGATGATTTTACAGAATAATCTTTTTTTGGAAACCAAAAAGAGCGCTAATGGTAGCACACCCCTCCCCCGCATCCCTCCCCCCACTCATCCCCTACTTCCCACCCAGTTCCCTCGTTTCTCCCTTCTAAACCCTTCCCAAGGCCTGCACTCACCACCCCTACAGTGCCAGTGAAGGTTGGGTGCAGGGTCCCAAGGTGGTGGACAAGAGTGTCCCTGTAGAGCAAAGGTAATACCCAATCTCAGGCCCTGAGTCAGATGGGGCTTTAAGGCCCCTCCCAACGTAGAAAGGGCTGGAGAAGAATGGGGAATTTCAGCCTCTTCCCTTAGGACCCCTCCATAGCAGTAACTCCCTCAGCCTGGGGGGTTTACAAAGGCTTCCACTCGCTGTCCCTGTTCAAACACTGACCCTTTCCCCTTCCAGCGCCTCTCCCCACCCCCACTGGGTCGAGGAGGGGGGTCCCGGGGGCCAGGGCCTGACACAGACTTATTGGATTTCACGGTGTTTTGCTGAGAAAATAATTAAATTATCATATTTATGATGGAGCTGCCATGGCCTCTGCCAACCACTCGGAACAGAAGGGTCAGGATGGGGGGAGGAGAGGGAAGGGACCCAGAGCCTGGCCCTGTGGCCCAGCCCTCTCCCAGCGCCTTCCTCGGGGAGATGACCCCAACCCAGAGTGGATCTCGGTAGCTCCCTAAGGGTAGAGAGATGATAGGTCTGGACTGGAGGCAGGGACCAGAGAAAATAGGAAAGTGGATGAGCAGAGGCAGGTTACAGGTCAGGACCGCTAAGCCCTGGGCCATTTCCTGCAGGAGCAGAGGGGCTGGGAAATCACATCCAGCCCAATCTGTGTCAGCCTCGGCCCAGCTCCTGTGCATATTCCCAACTGCCTGCCTCTGAAACTATGAAATCCTGGGCTCTGTCCCAGCCCCTGGTGCTGATGACAAGGCCCCAACCCCGTTGCCTGCCACCCCAGCCTGCTGCCAGGACCCCTCCTCCCTCCCACCCACACCCTACCCCCCCATTCTCTTCGGGTAATTAGATTCCTCTCAATTAGCAGATTACGATCATTACCAGCTCATCTGGCAACTAAGCGCTGCACCCACAGCTGGGGAGAGGGGGGCACAGAGAGGGGCACATGAGGGTCATGGGCAAACATGAGAGATGGTGGGGAGAGGAGAGCTGAGTCCTGCTAGAGGGCAGTGCAGGGCTGATGGCCACTCCCAGAACACAGCACCTCCCACTGTGCTTCCAGAAAGAGGCCGGGGTTCAGGCCTGCCCTGCCTGCCAGGGCAGGAAGAAGCAGAGATACAGGCCCCAGACGGGGGATGCAACCACCGCCCCCTTGCCAAAAGCTGGGAGCAGATGGAGCTGGCAAAGCAGAAAACAGGCCAGGACTGGGGCTCGGCAGGAGCGAGGAGAGTAGGCTGTTGGGGGATCAGCCCCAGGCCTGCGGTTCCCAGCTCCTGTGCCCAGCTGAAATCCTCCTCCTTTCCTTCAGTCCTATGCTCAGAACACGAGCCACCAAGTCCCAAAGAGGAGAAACATGGAGGTGTGTTAGCAGGGGCAAAGGCTGGGGAGCCCAGAGGCCCTTCCTCCAGAGTAGTGCAAGAGGCGCCGGCAGTGGGAGGGGGTAGATTTACCAGGACTCCAGATTCATTATTCATGAGCCTGAAGCAAACGACTCCAATTTAAATGCTAATGTGGGGGGGCCTGACTCAGCTGCCCCCCTTCCGCCCCCACCCCCAGCCCAGCCACAAGCAAATCCGTGCTGGCTCCAAGGTTCACTGGGTTTATTTGGGAGTGGGGAGGGAGGCCAGGAGTCCTCGGCCACCCACATTGCTCCCAGTGTGTGATGATCCTGCCTGGCTTCCTCAGGTCTTTCCCAAGGCTGGCCAAGCAGGCAGCAGCCTGAAGGGGAGTGGGCAGGAGTTGAGGGGCCTTCTGACAGCTCCCCTCAGAGGATGATCTGGTTGGTGAAGCTGCGGCTCAGCTCCTTGTGTGGCAGAACAATCGAGTTCAGTATGAGCACCTCGGCGGGGATCCGGACACGGCAGCCTGCAGCAGTAAGGACCAGGGCACCAGGGAGAGGTCAGGCAGGAGGAACAGGCAGGGAGCTAAAGGCCTTGGCCATCTGGGAAGGATCCCTCCCTGCCCATCTGTGTCCCTGGCCTCATGCCCCCAGTGACTCATAGGGCCTGGCACACAGTACTCGGTAAATGTTTGCTAAAGGCACACACACACACACACACACACACACACACACACACACACACGTCCATGTGCACAAATGCTTGCCCTGGACTTCCAGACATCACCTGTGGCGCTTCTTGCAGCCCACGGCCCCCAGGAAGCCATACCCAGGATGGTGATGGCAGGCAGCAGCTTCCCATCCTTGAAGAGGCTCTCACTGTCCATGCGGGCTCGGGGGTCGTTGGGGTTAGGGTCATTGGGGGTCCCCTCCACACGGGCCCAACGCCCCACAGTGCTCCCCCAGCCCACGATGCTGTGCAGAACACACGTGTGCTCCTGCCAAACAGGATGGTGCCAGGTGAGTGGGATGGAGACAGGAAAAGACCTTCCCTGCACCAGCGGGGATACCTGGGCTCTCCCATCAGCCTCTTGGGTACCACATGCTGCTGTGTGTCTGAGGCCTACCTGCAATGTGGCTCCATGGAGCACAATGCTCTCTCGGAGCCGCACGCCCTCGCCCACAGTCACCCCCTTCCCGATGGAGACGTTAGGGCCCAGCTGTGGATAGGAGAACATACCATGAACCCTGGAAAGGACCTGGGGAGAGCCAAGTCCAATCCCTTCCTAGAAAAAATAAGGCAGAAGTGACCTGCTGGAGGCCACATAACGAATGTGACAAAGCAGAAAGACCAGCACCCTGAGCTCAGGCAGTCTCTGCACCCTGACAGCCACCCTTCCTCTCCAGGAATGGGCCCACTGCTTACCACAGCTGATGGGGCCACTTTAGCCGTGGGGTGGATGTAAACATTTCCTAGAAGCAGAAGAGAGGACCTGGGGGCAAATATCCCAAACCACATCTGGATGGGGAGGGGCAGGGATTGAGACTTCACTTCTGGACCTGAGGTCAGGGTCATAGCTCAGAGGGCAGAGGGGCAGGGTGAAGGCAGAGGCTAACAATTGGGGCCTGCTGGTACCTCGGATCCGTGGGCCTCCTGGTGTGTGCTTGGCCAGCCGTTCTGGATGAGTGATCTGGTATCGGCCCAGATAGAGGCGGGAGGCATAGAGAGCTGAGCTGGGGACCGAAAGAGAGGTGGGGCTCAGGGGCTAGCAGAACCATACCCACCACCCCAGTCTCAAGCCTTAGGTACCCCAGCCTCCCAATCAGAGCCACAGACATCCTGCCCCCACGTACCCTGCAGACTTGATCTGGCTCCAGATACCCTCGGTGATATGCACATAGATTTGGCCCTGCCCTGCGAGGGCTGAGAACACATCCTGCTCCAAGCGGATGGTCCCTGCCCCTGGCCACGAGCTTGGAGAGTCCTCCCTGACAAAGGAAGGATGCTGTCATTAGTTACCCAGATGAACCCAAAAGTGGGACTAATGTGTCTCTCCAGAAAGGAATCCGAGGTACTCCCACTACCTCTCTAAGCCCCTTTCCAGGCCCAGCTGGGTCCTCTCCAAAAGGTACTCATATCCAAACACGTCTCCCACTCACCCTATGCCCCAGATCTGCAGCTCTTACAGGGGAGCCCCAGGCAGAGACCTGTTCCCCAACCCCACTCCATGTCCCACAGTGCTCCCTTGATTTCACACACCCCCCCCAACCCCTCCAGTCACCCTCCCCTCACTGGATGGAATGAAACACGGACAAACTCACCCCAGAGCAAGGCAGCTGGTGAGGGCAGAGACAGTCACACAGAGAGAGAGGAAGAAAGAGATGGTAGAGATGCCAGCTCAGCGGAAACAGAGACAGAGAGGCCAGGAGAGATGGAAAGAAGCAGAGACAGGGTGGGGCGAGAAATGGCTATGAGCAAATGAGGCATGAGATGGGGAGATGAGTGGGGAGGAGGAAGAAGGCAGAGAATCCTGAAAGGGAACAGCTTTTAGGCCTGGGGGGGTGACCTGGGATTGGCAAGCAGTATTCTGGGGCGCTACATTCCAAGGGGAGTCAGCCTGAGAATTTGAGTGCGTGTGTGTGTGCATTGAGCATGTGTGCACCCAAGTGTATGTTACCGTCTGTTCTGAAAGATGTCTCTGGGACACTCGGGGCTGGAGAGAAATGGCCCAGAAGGGGAGTGGGCAGGCGGTGACAGAGGAGGAACTGGGATGGATAAGGGAGAGGGACAGAATGAGGTCAGAAGGGGAGGGACTCGGAGGCTCTGCCGGAGCTGACAAGTGGGAAAGGGAGGAGGCAGGAAGAAGGCGAACAGGTTGAAATGGAGCCTGCAGAGGCTGGTGTGTGTGGGTGCCTGGGACCGAGTTGGGGCGTGGGGCCTGCCTCACAGTTGCCTTTCCTGCTGATTACGCTGGAAGACATCCCGCAGAGGCGTCAGGGCTTCTGGAGAAAAGAGATAGATGCCACAGTTGATGATATCACTGATGAATGTGCTGGGTTTCTCCACATAGTGCAGGACCTGAGGACAGCAAGGATGGGTTCATAATGGGGGTGACTGCCACCCACCACAATCCCCTAAGACCTTCACCACTCCTCCCTGCTACCAGGGTGGACTCCCTAAAATGCAGTGTACATGTGCCCCTACCTGGCTTTACACCCTGAGATTACTGCCTTACTGCCCTTTACCTTCACCTGCAAGATAAATCTGAACTCCATGCCTTTCCCTGCTCCATCCTCCCCACCGCCTACTGCTCCCCTAATGCAGCACCATGCCATTACTTGCCTGTGTCTGGAATGCCTTCCTGCCTCTTCCTCTGGAAAATCTACCTCTGAAACCCAGCCGATGTCGACCCTCCCTCTGTGAGTCCTGTCATGCTGGTCCCCGACTTAGCTATCCAGGCCTGGCGCCCCAGGTCTCCACCCACACCTCAGCCGTGACACCACCATCTCAAAAGGATGTCTTTGGCTCTGCCTTTCCTATTAGACCAATGGTTCCTCAGAAGCAAAGATGGTGCCTTTTTGGTTCTCCTTCTCTCATACCTCGCTGGTGCCTGGCACAAAACTAGATGTGTACATGTGTGTGCACATGGAAGCTGTGTATTTATATGTATGCTTCACATTAATAAAAGCATGTGCAAGTCAGTGAGGCTTGGAGAGTGGGGAGTTTCACAAACACAGTCAGAGTTCCTCTACCTTACCCATGCTGCTCCTACCACTGTAAGTGCTGGGTCACTACTCTGTTTCTTGCCTCTCACTTGCACATACTGTTCCCTCTGCCTCTAGTGCCTTCCTGTCTCCTCCATCTAGACAAATCTAACTCAGCTCAGTGCTCACTTCCTCCAGGAAGCCCTTCCCACTCCCACCCAGGCAAGGCTCCCCCTTTTCTGTCCTCCAGCACCCTGTATGCACATGATTACAGCACCACACCTATGGAAATTAACTGTTACCCTTTTCGCTAGCCAATCTCGCATAAAGATATACAAGGTGATTAACACATTCCCACTACCTTGTACCACCTGCTGGAACTGTCCCATGTCACCCAATGGGACAGTTATGCATGTACCACTGGTGGGTCAAGGCAGCAAGACATGTGAATTATGGCCCCATTATATGTTAATGGGGGCTCCCACCTGACTGCCAAGATTGAGGCTTAATTCATAGCATTTCGGGAGTCTCTAGAGTCATGGGGTGTGGGAATGACGATACAGAGTGGGCACCCGCTCAGCCCCTCTGTTCTTACCTCATGAGTCTGTGGATTCTCAACGATGCAGCCGTAGTTGAGGGACTGTGTTCTGTTAGCCTGAAAGACAGGCATCCTGGAGACAGTGACCCGCCTGCTCCAGGGCAGCAGGGCTGTTTGCTTGTTTTTCCTTTCCTTCCCCTGCGGCACCTGGCACGCAGGCTCACAGCTCTGCTGCTGACAGGCCTTCAGCGGGGTGAGAGCTGACAGCTGCCCTCCCCCTTCCTACTTCTGTGCAGCCAAAGAGCTCAGGGTCACCAGTGACACCTCTGTTACCGCTGGGGCAGGACATCCTCCTCCTGACACACATTCCCACTCCAGCTCCCGGGGCTGCCTGCACCTCCCCAACACCCTCCAGGCCTCCTGGCCTCTCACCGTGGTGCCAAGGAGTAAGAAAGGGTGGCGCTGGCATCTGTGGGCATCCAGCATAGCACTCAAGGGGAAGTCAGAGCAGACATCAGCATTGAGCACGAAGAATGCCTCGGGGCCTCCGGCCAGGATCTGGTCCCGAAAATGGTAGAGACCACCACCTGTGCCCAGGGGGGCAAACTCCTGCAGATACCTGTCCCCGGAGACCCAAGAGCCAGCTCAGTGACATCTGAAGAGACAGAATCCGTGTGCCAGGGAAAGTGATACCCCTGGCTTCCAGGAGTACTGCCCAAGGCCTACAGAGAAACTCCATATGGTGTATCTAGGGATTCAGAGGTGCCCACATAAGTCTTCTAGTGTGTGAGGGTGAAATCTGGCAGACACCGACTCAAATCCACCACAGAAAACCCCGAGGGCCTCCCTCCCCACAGATGTGTGCACAAATACCTGACTGGAAGGTTGAACTCCTGCTGTGTGGCTTCTAGGAACTGCATAAGGGCCTCATCAGGTTGGTAGAAACCAATGAGCAGAATCTCCTGCATCCCGGGGACCTGAAGAGAAGGGAAGAAGTTGGGAGAAAATATATCTGATAGGAGGCAATGTTGGAGGAATCCCTGGTGCTGGCCCCAAAGTGCAGAGACCACAGTTTCAGCTCTAGTTGGAGGGGCTCTGGGCACTCACTTTACCACTCTGGCCTGTTTTCTCCTCTTAATAAGGACAAAGTTGGAGGAAGTCTCAGCCAGATCTTTCAGTCTTTTATATTTCCGCCCCCCCCACCACTGTGAATGGCTCTAGGAAAGACTCCCTCCACAGCTGCACTGAAGGATAATCCATTCATCTTTCCTCCCTTTCTCTTATCTGTCAGTCTAAGCTTGAGATCAGCATGAGGCAGGGGTGCCTGAACTGAAGGAGGCACTTTATAGCTTTGCCATCCCACAAAGGAAATCTAATCTCTACTTCACAGATAAGGAAACTGAAGCTCAGAAAGGGTGTGAGGTTTGCTTGCTCCAGTCTCACAGCAGGCAGACCCTAGATTCAACCTGAAACTTTGGTTTTTCAAATACCTACAGCAACTAAAGAAATGAGCTCCACAGTGAACAAGGGAACGAATTCTTTGTTATCATTAAGGGTCCCCATGCTCTGTGTGTGTGTGTGTGTGTGTGTGTGTGTGTGTGTGTGTGTGTGTGTGGTATGAGGATTGAACCCAGGGCCTTCAAACTGAGCTACATCCCTAGCTCTTTTTCATTTCTTATTCTGAGAGAGGATTTCCTTAAATCACTAAGTTGACCAGACTAGGCTCAAATTTGGGATCCTCCTGCTTCTGCCTATCAGAGTGCCACAACTGCAGGCATGTTCCATCTATGGCTCTAAATTGTCTCTGTGCTATACCTGCCTGATCTCACATTCCATACTTTAAAAATAGGCATGAAATCTGAGCAGGAAGAGGCCAGATGAGGGACCAGAGTAGAGAAACCATTGGGGCAGATGCACCACACAAATTACGGGGATGGCTTTCATATCATCATCTGTGAGTGATGGTTCTTAGAGTTACATCTAATGGGAAGAGATCATGGTTAGGAAAGAGTGAAATATCCAAGAAAGATGAGCAGGAAGGGTGGTGAGAGAAAGGAGCCTATGGGGTTACCTGGGCACAGGCCTCAATATGGTGCTGGATCATAGGGACCCCAGCCACAGGAAACAGTGGTTTGGGGACCTCAAAAGACAAAGGCCTGAAACGAGTTCCTGGGAGAGGAGAGAGAACATTTCAGCCTCCTGCCTCCTTCTGACCCCATCTGACCGACCACTCTAGCGCAAACCCTTCCCCACTTTCCCAGCTCCTCACCCTTTTGAGGGCCTCCAATCAGGATCACAGCTTTGAGCATGATGACTGTTACCTAAACCTCAAATCCCAACAGAGAAATCAGGCTCAGATCTCACATCCCACGAAAACCCCAACCCCACCCGCCAAATAATGCTTAGCCTTCTTCAGGATCTAAACCCAAAGTTCAGGATGTAAACCCAATCCCTTCCTGGACACCACACCTCACACATTTCAAATCGCAGCACAGATTCCAGTTGGCCTTCAAATCTCACAGGGACTCCTCACAAATTCTGAAATCCACAGCTCACAATTTCATCCCTAACAGACTTCCCTTTGGCCAGGAACACATTCTGCAAACTCAGAAACTCAGTGGACCCCCTCCTAGGGCCCCGAATCTCAGAAAAATTGAAACCTCAAACCCAGTGATTCTCAAATTGTTGCACCTTGGTTCTAGAGGTAACGTCCTGAATCCCAACAGTGAACCATGATTATGGAGCCGCAAACCCTGAGCAGGCCCCAGATATTTAAACTCAATCCTAAACCTGAACCCTCAAGTCCTGAACTAATACTGATTTGGATTTGATGAAACCCCAATCCAGCAAAAACTCTCAATGAGCTTACATGAATCCTAAAAGGAACCGGTATATGCTGAGGTCCGATTCAAAAGACAGGTTCCCCTGACATCTCACACACTGGACCTATTAACCCCTGTTATCCGCATACTGCAGACTGCTACTGAATCTCTGGGTTCGGAGGGCTCACTGCTGACCCCCTGAACCCCACAACTGACTGTCCAATAATCCCTAGCTTCTCGAAGGCAGGGTTACAAGACCAACGACACACGCCCGGACGCGGGGAGCGAGCCCGCCCTCGTCCAGGGCCCGTCCCCTGCCCCTGCCCCTCCGTCACCCCCACGGCAGCTCCCTTTACCACTAGCTCCCTTTACGCTGGCTCTGCCGCCCGCTCCTGCTTGCTCCTTCCGCGCACGTGTCTTCACGCAGTTCGCGAGAACTGCTTCGCACGGCCTGCCGGGAATTGTAGTTCCGACGCTTCCTGAGGCGGAGGGACAGAGCGGTGGTGCCAGCCGGGGGCGTTGCCAAAGGATCGAGGGGCGGGCCTAAATGAGAAGAAGGTGGGGGCCTGAGCAGCGGAGACTGGAATGTAAGCTGGGGACCCGAGCTATCCCGGAATGGGCGCAAGGGCAGCGGCTAAAGTGGAGAACTAGGTCACAGGGGAAGCAGGACCGGAGACGACTGGAGCGGGACCCGCCATCGAGGGGGCGGGGCCAGAGCGCGCACGGCCACGAGGGGCGGGGCTTGAACTGAGCCCGCGAGGGGAGGGCGGAGTCTGGGCTGCCCCGCCCATCCGGCTGGGACCAGAACAGGTGGGGAGGGTCGGCCGGGAAGTCCGGCGGTGAGCGAAACCCTATTTCGGGTTGACTGTAAATGAAGCATGGAGTAGGCACTCTCCAGACTTCCCTGACTCCAACACTCTGTGACTTTGGCCTGTGGGTCTGGAGTAAGTGTGGGGGTGGAGGCCGGGGAGAAGAATGCGACGCGGGAGCACAGAACTGTCAGGAGGGTCAGAGAGACCGGGGAGGGCGGTCGGTCCCACCCATCTGGCCTTGAGGTCAGGACGAGAGGTCTGAGGGTTCCTTCAGGCCACGTCCACGCGCGCAAAGCCCTGATCGTCCCCAGGCTGTTCTCCACGTACACCTCGGACTCGCCGCTGTCCTCGGGCGTGGCACCCATCTCGAACACCCTGGGGAGGAGGCGGAGAGGACAGGAGGGAGCCGCGGGTCACTTTGCGCGCTGGCACCGGGCTAGGCTAATTTCTTTGCCCTCCTGTCCCCCACCCTCATCCCTCTCCCGGCCTGTTTCTGGGCACAGGACCGCCGAGGTTCCACCCGAGACCCTGTCCTTGACGCAGGCCCCGGCCCTTGCCCATCGTCCTCGATGTCCTCCCCGTCCTTGGTCTAGCCCACGTCGGGAGGAGGCTCGCCCAAGATCTCCGCAGTCAGCGTTACTGTGTTGCCTTTCTGAATCTTAGCCGGCGCTGGAGGAAGGGGAGAACGAGACCCAATGAGAGATCTGGGTGGGACAGGGGCATCACTTCCGTAGCTAATGTCTGACCCTAAACAGGGGTGCACTTAAACTCTTGGTGTCACATCGGGCAAGTCAGTAGCCTCTCTGGTTTCATCTTCTTAGCTATTAAACCGAACTTATCCCTGCTCCTTCGCAGTGTCCAATAGAGATCAAAAGAGACATAGCGGGTGGAAGCCAAAGAATGTCTTGACATCATGTGGTGCCTTGGAGACAGCACTAAGTAGTGGAAATTGCCCAGGATTGGAAGCTAGAAAACCCGGCTCTAACCCTGGCTGTGCCTCTGGCTCGCTTTGTGACCCCTGGGACCCTGGAGGAGGCCAGTGATCGAAGCCCACAGCTGACTTCTCTGATCCCAAGGCTGCACTCACTACAACTGAAACGGGAATGGGCAGGCCCAGAGATATTCACGCACCACTGCACCCGGCTGCCGGGCGCCCGTGGGGTGAATGCTTTTTTGTGCACTGGCTTTGCGCCACCCGAGGCACGTACCTTCTACAAGGATGCATGCCGAGTCGGAGCACTGGCCAAAGTAGTTGGTTACACTGATGCTGTACTGGCCTAGGTCCCCCGGCTGGCTGGCGCGCACCACCAGCACCACTATGTCAGGGTCCTCAAATCCTTGGCAATACTCGAGTCCCTCGCGCAGCTCCTTGTCGTCCTTACTCCAGGGTTGGGTTGGGAAAACTGAAATGCGGCACATCAGCTTGGCCGTGCTGCCCTCCATCAGCACTGCCTCCTTCAGCGGCTCCAGCACCAGCGGCGGCCCCTTCTCTCCGCCCCTTCTCCCCCAGCTAGCTGGAGGACCTATCCGCAGGCGGGGCTGGGCCCCAGAGTCCCGAGACCAGCTCTGGCAGGCCAGCAGCCAGTCCCCCCACACACTGTCTCCTGCCTACCAGACCCCTAAACGGGGAAATGAGGGTGGGTAGGCGGGGGGGCTACCCCTGTACTGTTACCCTGATGATGCCAGCCACTCTTCTTCACCTCAGTAACCTCTCGTCTCTAAGTCCAGTGACCTCAGTTGTTGATGTCACTGTGCTTAGTGTCCCCACCCCCATCTCAAATGCAGGGATGCACTTTCTGTAGCTCCACTTCCTTCCTGTCCAGGCTCCAGGGGTCCCCCTCACCAGTGGACCTGGTAAGAGGCCTGGATACAAATGTCTGCACCCTAAACCTGGGGGTCATTGATATCCAGGGTACATCCTGGAGGTGGGGCCGCTGGTTTTTTGGCAGGAGCTGCTTTGGACATCTAGGGAGTGGACCACAAACATGGGGTCCAGGCAGAGACAGAGGCCCTGACCTTCAGCCCTTTCCCTGCCTGCTCAGGGGTGTCGATGTCTGAGGCTTCTCAGGGATGAACTCACCCTGCAGGGACTGACTCAAGGGCTTCAGTTGGCTGGTGGGGTTGCAGGCACCATAGAGTCCTTCAGGACAGCACAATAGGGGCACAGACCCTGGCTTTATACATGACTAGTGTCTTTGCCTTGTTTGGTGTGGTTGCTCTCAAGCCCTCTGGAACCCCAGTGCCCATCCTGTAACCCAGGTGGGCTCCTTATACAGCCAGAGGATGCCCGGGATGCTGGCTCACCCACTGGGGCAAGCCTGGGGGTGGGGGTGGGGGTGGGGGACCCGACTGGCTCTGGGGTACACTGTGTGTCAGCACAGTGGGGCAGCTAGATGCAGCCGCATCCCCTCCCAAAGCAGGGGGTATCCTTCTCACTGCTAGGAGGACCAGGCACAGCTCCCAGCTAGCAAGAGATTCAGCTCAGAGCTCCAGCAGCTTTGCACCCAGTTCAGCCTCCATGCAGGCCGACGTGCCCTTCCTTGGACACTGTAGGTTAAACGGGTACAAGTGTTGCTGGGGGTGTCCCTGAATGAAGCCAGAGTAGCCTTGGGCTTCATGGCCGGTACAGCCTGTCTTGACAGTCACCTGGCTATCAACACCAATCCAAAAGCTTTACTTTTCCCCTACACCCATACTGACCCCAGGAGTCTATGGTTGTCATTTCTGCATTGTGCCCCCTGGTAGCAAACTGAGGTAAACCAAGAGGGGCTGGGAGAAATTTTTGAGACCAGCAGCCCTTCCAACGCCAGCCCCATTCACAATGCGCGCCTTTGTTGTGACTGGGTGGAGTCTGTGTCATCGGAACTGTTCCTGGAGATTAGCACTACTACCGACACCCCAACCCTTGGACTGCCAAGTCCTTTGTGGACGTAAACCAGGGCAAAGGGACATCTGACTACCTGGGGTTAATGGGTTCCATTAACCCTTCGGGGGCTGCCCAGGTCACCAGTAGGAGTGTTGCTTCCATCCGTTGTAACCGCCCATCCACGTGTGGAGCGCTGTCACCTTTTTTGTGTTTTTTTTTTGTTTGTTTGTTTTTTTGGTGCTGGGGATCGAACTCGGGTCCTTGTGGTTGCAAGGCAAGCACTTTAACCGCTGAGCTAAATCCCCAGCCCCGCTGTCACCTTTTGATCAGAGGAATTTTGACACAACTCTGCTGACATAAATTACCTTTGCTCCTCCAGGTTGGGAATAAGCATTTCACACGCCATTTCCAATGGAGATGGGAAGGCAGCTCTGGATCGGAGGGGGGATGAGAGCGAGGAATTTTACCATTTATCAAGATATGAGTTTGGGCACCTCATTTTTGTATGAAAACATTTGCAGTGTGTAGGGGATTAGGGATTCTCACAGGCGAACTGTATATCTTCATCGCTAAAATGACAGGCAGGCAAGGTGTCTCTCTCATTCCTTCCAGCTGGCTTTCACATCCTGTTATTTTATGACGATGGGGCTCGCTTCTTCCCTGGGGTCCTGGGAAGCCAGAGAGGCTGGGTAGAGTTGGGCAGAGGGCTATTGTAGCTGAAGCCAAGGGGCCTCCAACTCCGCAACACACCAGTGCCAACTCTCTGCTTGTGCTGGAGGCTTTGTGCCTTTCTGTTTGCCAAGAACAGTTTTCTAGGTGGTTGGGGTACCATCCTCTGCACACAAGGAATCTGACTTCCTCTTTTGTCCTTACCTCAGGGCAGGGCAGGGCAGCTCAGCTCCAGGACCCAGTGCCTATTCTGTGGCACTGCAGGGGAGCAGCCAGCAGATCGTCCAGCTTGCTCAGGGGACAAGAAGACCCAGGGTGACATGTCCCTTAGTCCCAAGAAAATACTGGATCTGGCCACCCAGAGCACCCACAACTGTACCCCCAAGAGCCTGGGACCAGGGCATCTCCTTCTGCAGCTCTTCACTCTGCCGCCTCTTGCCAACTATCAGGAAGAAACTCATCTTCCTCGGTGTGGTGAGGGGCAGGGCCAGAGTGAAAGAGGCTGAGCCAGGTCTCGGGGGTGGTTTGATCCATGCCAGAGCCCAGCATAGCTGAAGATGTGAAGAGGAAGTGTGTGAGCAGAGGTGGGGCTACCAGAATCTGACCAGAGGGTAGTAGTGAGGACTCAGTGGGTCTGCCAGCATTCCAGAAACTGCAGGGCAAATCGTAGTCCCCCGTCTGTCTGAGAATAAGGAGGGGTACGAGGTCCTGAGAGCCAAGGGAGGGGTGGGAAAACACCAATATGCTAGGCAGTACACCCTCAAATATGCCTTCACTGGTCCAGAGAAGACTGAATGCCTCATCCCAGGAAATACGCCCTGCCGCCCGGCCCTCCCCAGAGACCACACATAGATTCTGCTGCTTGCCGGTTTTATTTTCCTTGTGACAGACAGACAGAGAGCCGCACAGACAGCTGGATGACTAGGGGTGGGGGGGTGGCGGTCAGGACAACATGGGCAATAGGGATTGAATGGAAGGGAAAACTTCATAAAAGGCAATAAATAAATAAATATGAATAGGAAGAAGGGCAAAGGCCATGGAGGGGTGGTGGGGACATCCCTGGGCCACCATGGAGTGCCCAGAGCTGCATCCGCTGGCACAGGAGGAGAGCTCCAGCTTAAGCGCCTACTCGCCTGCATCTCTCTGTATTCCTGTTTCTGCTGGGGATGCCCGCTGGCCGGCTGCTGGCCCACCCCACTTCCCACTTCCCCTGCACCTGCTCTCCTCTCCCCGCTTCACTGCCCTTGCTCACATCCTGGCTCCCTCCCTGGCACTTTTTCTGTGTCCTGTCCCTGCCTCTCTGATACAATCCCAGCCCACTGCCCTGACCCCCTGAGCTCCTTCCTCTTCCTCTTCTTCAGCCACTCACCCTCCTGGGTTCTCCCTGAGATGCACTGTCCCCCCACCCCCAGAACCTTCCTGAAGTCTCCTCTCCCTATCCCTTGGCTTCTTCTCCCCCCTCTTTACTTCTTCCTTTCCCTTGTTGCCCCTCTTCCCGTTTCCACCCTTGCCCAGCCTAGCCAAGGGTCTCCTGCTCGGGCTCTGGCCCGGGGTGGCATCAGGCCGAAGCCCCTGGGCCTCTGTCCCCTCAGGTCCATGAGGTAATAGCCTGGCCAGATGTTGCTGCTGGTGGTATCCGAAGCCCCAGGCCCACCCGGCTCAGCGTGGGCCCTGGAATGTCCTGCAGCGGCATCAGTGGGAACCCCGAGTCTCAACCCATAGCAGCTGGGTGTGGTCCGTGTCACTAGGGGCTACCGGGGTAGGAGCGGAGCAGCACCTTGTGGCGGGTGGCAGCCTCAGCCCTGCGCCGCCGCTGCTCGCCCAGGAACTCCTTGAGCCGGTTGGTGGTGAAGGTGAGTGTCTGGCGCCGCAGCTTCATCAGGTAGGCATCCTGCAGCCACGGGTGGGCCAGGCAGTCCTGCAGGGAGGGCCGGCTCCTGCCGGGCCAGGCCAGGGACAGTGAGCCAGGACAGGTGGCTCCCGGAGCCTGCAGGTTCTGTCCTCCACAAGACCTGTGTCCCACCACTGCACTCTGTACCCACCACTATACTATGTGTGTGACATTGGGCAACTCTTCCCAATCTCTGGAATGAGGGAGGACAGTACTTCTGCCTTTCTTGGGGTTGTTACGGCCTTTATTTTTTATTTTGTTGTTTTTTTTGAGACAGGGTTTTGCTATGTAGTTCAGGCTGGCCTCAAACTAACTCACTATATAACCCAGACTGACCGTGAACTCACAGCAATCCTCCTGGCTCAGCCTCCCAAGTGCTGGGATTATAGGCATGTGCTACCATGCCTGGCTTGTTATGGGATTTAAATGGTAGGCAGTACCACCATCCAGTAGAAGTAGCAGGGGAAGAGTTGGTGGTCTTTGGCCAGGTGAGGCCAGCATAGTCTTTGGGCAAAGGGTGGGTAATGCTGGGGCATTGGCAGGTGGGGGCCCACTCACCAGGGATGTACCGAGAGGACCTTTCGCAAGAAGAGGGTGGCGCTCTGGGATGTGTTGGGGTAGAGCTGGAAGGCATCAAAGCGGCCCCCCACAATCCGAGCCTCTGTTTCCTGGGGGTCTGGCTCATAGAATGGAGAGTGTCCACTGAGCCTGTTGTGGAAGACAGTTCAGTTGACATCGTCCCAGCTGTGCCATTCATGGGCTCTCTGCCTTAGTTGGACTAAAGGTCGAGTCCCAGCACACAGGGTCAGCGCCACCCTGCATGTACCTGGCTGTGTGCTGGGGAGGCAGGGCGCAAGGGAGAGGGCGTAGGCGGGAGGGGCTACAGCAGGCCTGTGAGCACTTACATGATGTAGGTGAGCACGCCTGCTCCCCAGATGTCCGTAGCAGAGCCGATGGGTTCTCCCTTCACCATCTCAGGAGCTGACAAGAGACAGAGGCCAAGTCGACCTGGTTTCCCCGTGACAGGGGAGCAAGGAGAATGGAAGGGCTTGAAGAGTAGGACAATGCCCAGGTCACATTGCCTTGGAGGCCATCGGGCAGGCCAGAAGCAGGGCTGGCTCCCAGGAAGGATGTGGGCTGCCTGAGGAATAAGCCTGGGAACGCAATGGTGGCAGTGCCAGAACTCCAGAGGAGTGAGCAGCAGGGCTACTCGTTCCCTTGGATCAGCCTCCGAAGCCGGACTCTCATTCACAAAGAGTGTGGCCAACACCAAGATTCAGAGCTTTTGAACCTGGCCTGCCTGGCAACCATCCCAGGCCTGCTTCTCCAGCTGTGGGACCCTAAACCTGCCTGGCTTTCCATGCGTCATCTGTCTCCAAGGAATAGAGATGATAAGCATCAAATATTTAGCAGGTAGCTAAATGATAGCTGGTTCTCCTTACGTATATAAAACAATAATTGATTCTCTTGTCCTTCAAGTTTTCACAAATCCCGCCTCAACCATTTATAACTGTCGGATTGGACAAATACCGAACTTCAGCGTGCCCGTTCCCAAATCTGTAAAATGGGGGTAATATTATGCTAAGACCTCCAGGCTTCTGTAAAGATCCACCAGGGGAAAAAATCCACAGAAAGGAGTTGCTGCTTGTATACAGTAAGCACACAGTAAACGCCACATTTGTGGGTGAGATGGTGTGAGTTCTGGAGATGCGCCTCTGGCCGCACCCCAATCCTGGACCCTGGCTGACAGCTGGTCCCCTCACCCATGAACTCCAGGGTGCCTGTGCGGTGGCCAAGGGGCCGCAGGGCCTGGGGGTTGTAGGGCCGAGCGCTGCCGAAGTCCACGATCTTGAGGGCATTGTCAGGGGCCAGAAGCAAGTTGTCTGGCTTGATGTCCAGGTGTAGCACGCGGTGGCCGTGGAGGTAGTCCAGGCCTTGTAGCAGCTGTACCACGTAAGTGGCCACATCATCTTCTGAATACCGGAATCTGGGGGGCGGTAGGGGCAGCAGGTGATCCCCCAGCCCAACCTCCCCCACTGTCCCTCTGTGTCGCCACGGAACGTCCACTACCTGTCACTGAGTCCACAGAGGAGTTCCCGGTTGCCACAGCTCTCCGCGATGAGCACGAGGTACCGCGGGGTGATGTAGGCCTCGTGCAAGGACATGAGCCGCTCGTGGTGCAGCGACCGCAGCACTTCGTATTCCTGCAGGACCTGCCGCTTGCCCTCGGCTGCATAGGGCACAATCTTGGCCACGAACGTCCGGCCCGTGGCATTCTCCCGGCACGCTCGCACAACACCAAAGCGGCCCCTGTGTGTGCAGGGGGATACCACAGGCTCAGAGGCGGGCCGTCCTGTCATGAAGGCTAGAGGGACCTGGGGACGAGCATGCAGTGGTTCCGGTGTGGGCTGCAGAGTTCAGTCCTAGGAACCAAGGTTCCTGTTCCAGCTTTCTGCACGCCGGCTCTCTACCATAGGCAAATCCCGTGGCCTCCCAACCTCTGTTTTCCCATCTGAGAAATGGGTGATGCTACTAAAGCAGTGTCTCCCTTTCAGATTAGTGACAGTATGTGGCTAAGGAGCTCAGTACAGGGCCTGGCCCATCTGAACCCCGTTGTACTTAGGCCCCATGTCTCAGGACTCCCCCAAGCCTGGCCAGGACAGCCTTCTCTGCTCTCTGAATCCCACTCCCCAGTTCTCCTCCTCTTCCCCAACCCTGCTTGCCTGGCCTTCTCCTCCAGGAAGGTATAGGGTTTCTGAGGGAGGCCCTGTCGAAGAGTGGTGGCTTCTGGCACGGGGGAGCTGACCGTCTCCTTGGCTGGGCTGCGGCTCTGCACAGTCACCTTGGTGGGCTCAGGAGGGGGCTCAGGGGCTGGGGGCTCAGGGGCTGGGGGTGCAGACACAAAGGAAGTCACCATATACAGGGGGGTAGAGGGAGATGCTGGTTTAACTACTTGAGGGGTGGAGGCCGGGGTTGGGGTCCCAGTGTCAGAGGTGGAAGACTTGGGCTCACTTGGCATGACCTGGGCACTAGTCGGGGTGGGCTCTGCTTGCTGAGTGGCCTGAAGACCCCTGTGCTTTCGTGGGGGGGTTTGGGGTGGCGGACCTACAGTCTGCAGTGAGGACAAGACCTGGCTAGAGGGTGTGGGGGGAGATGCGGGGCTGAGAGTAGCTGACTGGGGGGCTGGAGCAGGAGCTGGGATGGAGGCCAGTGAGGTAGGAGAGTCAGGTGGGGCCCTGGCTGGCCCTGAGGTAACAGGGGCATCTTCGTAAGCAGCAGATGGCCGAGCTGAAGAGGCTAAGGAGAGATGAAGAAAACTATCACCGTCTGTCCCAGAGCAGGCCATGATGCTCCAGGGGGCCCCCGTCCTGCTCCTGCACCCCCACCTCCTGTCCACTGACCTTGGATGCCCCTGATGAGGACCTTCTCAGAAGGGTTGCTGAACGGCCCCTGCCCTGCACGGTTGACACATGCCACACGGAACCTCACAGTCACACCAACTGGCAGGTGCGTCACATTGTAGTAACAGTCAGGGATGCCCGAGCTCACGGGGTGCCAGGCAGACTCCCCTGTGGGCGGCATGGGGTTGGGTTGGGACTGAGGCCACAGAAGGGGGTGGCCTGAGCTCCCGATGCTGTCTGTGAAGAGCCCAGGGAAGGGACCTCTGCCAGAGAGGACACCTGCCTTCCCAGATTCTGGTACACATCACCTGCCACCACCCTCCCCACCCCCTGCCCTGTCCCTCACCATCCACCCGCCGCTCCAGCGTGTATGTGCAAGGTGCCCGGCTGTCTCCTGGCTTCCACAACACCAGTGCTGTGTCCTGGTAGGTCTGGGGCACCTCGGGAGCAGCTAGTTTTCCTGGGACACCTGGCAAGAGGAGGGAAATGATGGCCTGGGTAAGGCCCACTAAGCCTTGCCGCACCATCTCCATCACTCCCCCCCAGGCCCCCTGCCCCATGCTTACGGGCCACGGCCACAGTACAGGAGCTCGTGATGCTGCCTAGGACATTGGTGGCCGAGCACTCGTAGAGCCCAGCGTGGCGCTTGCCCGCCCGGGGGATACTCAGCAACTGGCGTCCGTCTTTGCAGGACACGATGACCACTGAGGGCTCTGATCGCAGAGACTGCTTATCTGTGCACAGAGAGGAGCAGGAGGGGCTGGTGAGTGAGGCAGCACATGGCCAGGCCCCCTTCATCTGCCACGCACCCCAACACCTGCACTTGGGGCCTCCTGCCACCCCCTTCTCCATGGAAGACATAATCTCATTACCTTTCATCCAGGAGATACGGGGTGCAGGGCAGGCTGCAGGCAGGCAGAGTAGGGTGGCTGCCTCCCCCTCCAACAGCACCTGGTCCTTGAGTTTGATGTGGAAGACTGGGGGGAAGTCTGGAGGGAGAGCAAAGACAGCCATCTATGAGGGGGACCCTGACCACATACTGCTGGGGTGGGGAGGTGTGTGTGAGCCTCCGTGAGGCGGGGCCTGCAGGGAGCTGAGCTGAGCGGGGTGGCCTCCTCTCGGCCAGATGTGGGGAGCAGAACCTCACATTATGCCTTTGAGAATTTTCTCTGGGCCAGTATCACTGTCGCTGGGCCCTCAGCATGTGTAGAAGTGCCTTTTCCTTGCACTGATTATTGAAGACGCTTGATGCATAACTCATGTTTGTAAATCACTTACGACAAGGTCGGTAAGTGTTCTACAAGCCTGTGTTAAAATAAAAACCAATACTGAAAAACATTAACGGTTAATATTCTGCAATGCCCACTCCCTCTGGGCCACCGCAGGGCCAGAGAGAGGAAAAGAGAGGAAATAGTGAGCTGGGGGCTGCTCCCAGCCGCTAGAAATGTGCCCGCCTCACTGCCACTCTTTCACTTGGGGCCCAGGGGAGGCTCCTAAACTTTCCGCATACTCTTCAGACCAACTAAGTGAAGAAAGCTTTGGACAGGGCAAGAAACAGTATCTATCTGACCTGGGTGAGTCATTTCTCCTCTGAGAAACTCCATTTCTTACTGTAAATTGAGGGAAATAATAATACCAAGCGCAGAAGGTTGTTGTGAGAATTAAAAGAAACACGAAAAGTGCTTAGTGTGTGTCTGGCATAAAATAAGTTCTTGTAAATATTAGCTATGATTGTGATGGTTATTATTATCTTATGAATATGCCCAGCAGAGGAGCCAGGAGCAGAAACTAGAAAAAAGCTGCTTCTACAAAGCAGAGAAGCCACTTTGCCACTGGCTGGTAGCCTTGCCCATGGAGGGGCTGGGGCCAGAATCTTTGTTCTAGCTGGTCTGTGGCTCCTTGCTGTCATCAGAATTTCAAGTTCATGACCCCTGGAAGGCACCTTTAGAAAAATCCCAATCAGATTCACCCATGGGGGATAGGAGGGTTTTTTTTTTTTTTTCTCCCTCATCTGGGCAGAGAGAGGGAAAGACCCCTGGAAGCCGCAGCTGCTGCCTGCCTGAGCAAGCACCTGGTGGGACTGGAAGTAGGGAGGAGCCAAGCAGGAAACACTCCTGGGTGACCAGGACAGCAGCATGGCCCCATCCCACTGTGCCCTCTTGTTTCCTAAAGAGGAGTCCCGCTCTGAGGCTCCCATGCAGTATGGACATAGTGTCATCATGGCTGCCCCCGGTGAGGGTACTGGGGCGGGGGAAAGGTCAGGGGGAGAGGTGAAAGGAGACCTGGCCCAGCTCTGCCAGCCCACCCTGCCAGGCCGGCCCTAGCTGGTCAGGTGGACATGGGACAGGCTTCTTCCTACAGGGAGAGGATGCAGTCACACACTGCTCAGCAGGAAATCAGCTGCACAAGCGAAAGGGAGTGTAGGAGCAAGGCCCCAGGTGGGAAAGGATCAGCTGTCCCCAGGCCGCTCTGCTGGATGTTCTCCTTCTCCCCACTCTTCTGTCCTCTCCCACCAGCTGGCCTCCCTTCTTTGCCGGCACACTCACTGCAAACCCCACACCCCTGGACACAAGGGCCCTCCAAGCCCAGCTGAGGCAAGGCTTAGAGCCATTCTGAGCAGTTTAACCAGGAATCGGGCACGAACAGAGCTGGTGGTGTCTAAGGATGGGGAGTACAGCCTTGCTTGGTGGCCCTCTCTTGTCTTTCTTGCTTGTCTTGGAAATCTGGCCTCCCAAGTCCTTTAATAATGTTTCTTTTCAGGTAGAATGGCCTCTGATGGAGAATGCCTCCCTCCCTGCAGCCCCAGGACACCTGGGCATGAAATAGACCAGCAAAGAGCCCTGGGGGCCAATTTTCCTAGCAAATGTCCTTTCTGTGGGAGGAAGGGAGACCAGGAGAGGCAGTCGGGTGTTTAGGGCTATAGAGAAAGAGAGAACTGGGGCACGGTCCAGGCCGGGAAGCAAAGTATGTCTTTGGGTGTACACTCAAGCACACACACTTCAAGGGGAAGGGGCAAAGGAACACAACCCCCCACCCCAGCCGCACTGGGGACTGTACTGAACTACATTCCCCGCAGCCCTCCCCACTTCTTATTTTTATTTTTTATTTTGAGACAAGGTCTTGTTAAGGTGCTAAGTTGCCCAAGTAGGACTGAATTTGTGATCCTCCTGCCTCAGCCTTCTGGAGTGTATGTGCCACCATACCTGGCCAAGGGGAACATAATCTTGAGCGTCTTCAAAACTACCCAGACACAGAAACCTTCTAGAGTCTCCTATGAGAGATGAGGCCAGTCAAAGAAAAACCTAAATACAGAGTCTTGAAGCTGCTTTTGGGCCCTGGTTGCAGAGGGCTGCCCAGTCCAACTCCAGCTACTCCACTCACTAGCTTTGCGACTTGGACAAGCTACTTAGTATCACATCACTAAGCCTGATTCCTCACCTGTAAAATGACCATAATCGTTGCTAAATAATGCTGCAGGATTGAATGAGACAGAGCTTGTAAAACGCTTAATAGGACCCTTGGCTTTGCTAATTAATGGCAGCTGCCGCGATGATTAACGCTGTTTTCTTGAATCTAGGCCCTTCCCGTGGCTGCCCCAGCTAGGACTGGGGCAGGGAGGCGCTCACCCAGCCCGCTTCTTACCTGACTCACTGGGCACATACTGGTGACCCAAGTCCTCTTGGACGCTGGCAGAGAGGTTTGGTTGAGATAAGCCCTTGTCCTTCCGCAGCCGCGAGAGGCTCCAGCGGAGCCGGCTTCGGCTTTCCCCTGGAGCTGTGGAGGCCCGGGCCCGTGAGCTTTTGCCCAGACAGAGCCAGCAAGCTCCTTCCTGCCTCTCAGTCCAGCAGCCCTCAGCCCAGTTCCACCCTTCAGGGGGCTCCAGCACCCCAGCTCCCTCTTCCCCCCAGAGCGCCTCTGCAGGCCTCCCCACCGTCTTCCGCACTTTGCGCCTGCCACCTTCCCCTAGACCCTCCCTCACCTGAGCAGCCCGACGTGGCGCTGCCCTCAGAGCCCAGAGACTCGGCGGAAGGCGCGGTGGCACCGGCCTGAGAGGCCAGCTGGTTGTGCGGAACGCCCAGGCGTCTCAAGCTCTCGCCCTCAGACGTGGCCCTCCGCAGCCGTCCGAAGAGCGGCGTGCTGCGGCCTGAGCCACCCCCGGAGTCCTCGCTGCTGCCACTGCGCTGCAGCCGGCTCGACAGCCGCTCCAACGTGGAGCTGAGCCTCCTGCGCACCGCCAGCACTGGGGAGCCCCGCGCCGAGCTGCCGCCCTCCGAGCTCTCCCCGTCCGCGCCGCGGGTCTCCCACGCCGGGTGGCGCTGCGCGGGCGGCGTCCGCCGCAGCCTCTGGGACAGCGACAGCGAGAGGCGGCGGACCAGGCCCGGCTCCCCGACAGCCCTGAGGTCCTGCACGGAGCGCGAGCGCTCGGGCCGGCGCACCAGCTCCAGCGGGGTGCCCGCCGGGCTGGGCCGGTAGATGCCGTCGTCGTCCTCGGCTCCGCGGAAGGGGCCGCGCTCCTCCGAGCGCGAGCGGCTGAGCAGCCTCAGCCCCCGCGACAGCGGCGACTCGCGGCTGCGCTTGAACTTGGCCTCGAACACGGCCTCGGACTCCAGGTTCTCGATGCTGCTGCTCAGGCTGCTGCCTGGCCTAGGGGGCACCGTGGGGACCCGGGCTTTCTCGGCCACCACGGGGGCAGCCTTGGCCGAAGGCGCGTGTTTCTCGGGGCCCCCTGGAGGCGGAGAGGCCACCCTGGCGAACACGGCCGCGTGGGGCTGGGGCTCTGCTGCCGGGCCGGCGGGGATCTGCGGGGGCTGGGTGCGGCCCGCCAGCTGGAGCGAGTGCATGATCTGGGCGTAGGGAGTGAGGGGCAGCGCCAGGGTCTGCGGAACCACGGCGGGCTGTGTCGGCTTGGGCGCTCGCACTGGCTCCGGCGAGGGCTCCCGAGCCTTCTCCGGGGCGGGCTGGGGTTCCGAGGGCTGGGGAGGTTCGCTGGGGGTGGCGGCGGACGGTTCCGCAGGCTTAGGGATGCTGGGTTTGGGGGCGCTGGGCCGCGCAGGGCTGGGCGGCTGGGCCTCGCTGAGGGCAGACAGGGAGGGAGACTCCTGCAGTCTGCGGGCCCCAAGCCTGGCTATGGGAATTTCGAGGGGCGCCCCCGCGCGGCGGTGCCGACCCCGGGGCTCCGCTTCACCCTGGGAGAAGCTGCTGCTCTTTTGCAGCCCCCGAGCCTCGGGTGGGGGCTGGTGGTGGGGGGCTGCCTCGCTGGAGGCAGCCCGGGCCATCCGGGGGTCCCGCGCCCGGCCCCCCAGGCTCTCCAGCAGCGGGCCCCTGAGGCCGCTGACCTTGCCGTCCTCGGGGCCTCCCCGCAGCAGCCTCTGGCGCAGGGCCTGCAGCCTCTGGGCGTACTCGCCCTCGCCCAGGCCACCCCGGGCCAGGCGGGTGGCCCCTGGGCTGGGGCTCCTGCGTTGCGGCAGCTCCACAGACGCCGCCTTGTGCAGGCCCCGGCCCAGCTCCCGCGGCCCGGCCCGGGGCAGGGCGCTCTCGGCGGAGCTGCCCCTGCGGAGCTCTCCCCGCCTGGGGCTGGGCCCAGCTGGGGACTCCTGGCCTGGAGAGGGGAGGGCCTGCGGGCTGGGGGCCTCCTGGTCCTGAGAGAGAGCCCTTCCCTGCTCTTGCCAGTCCATGGGGGTGGCAGCCCCGGCCTCCGGGGTCCCCAGGGCTTCATCCTCAGTGGGAATGTCGGTGAGGGATACTCTAGAGCCTGAGAACTCGGGCTGCAAGGGGCGGGGCACGGAGGGCAGCTCCTCCAACTCTTCCTCTTCGGAGTCAGAGGAGGACGACAGCCCCCCACTCAGAGGCGGTCTCCTGGGCATGGCCACCCACACTCTCTCTGGGGGCGCTCGCAGCAGCTCTGGGATGGGACGCAGCACCAGGTGGCATTTGTAGCTGATTTGAGAGCGCTGGAAACAGGGCGCTAGAGTCAGACCAGAGGGTTCCAGGGCGGGATTGCCTTCCCCCACCCCCACCCCAGGCAGGTAGAGGTCAGGGAGAGGAGGGAAGACAAGGAAAGCAGGGAGGTAGAGGAGAAGGAGGCACAAAGGCTGGGCGAGAGAGAGAGGGTGCAAAGGACAGTCAAACTCACCTGCCACCTCCGCCGGGACAGGAAGAGTTTCAGGTGGTCTGTGCTCACCTCTGCGCCCTTTGCTTGTGTCTGCAAACCCAGGAAACAGGGCCTGAGGGACAGCTCTCTGTCACCTGGACCCTCAAGGTTGGGCAATGGAGAGACATAGTCCATGGGGGCGGGGGGGTGGAGTGAGTCTGGGCTCCTGGGGGTCCCCCTTTCCCTTGGGACAGTCAGGACACCTCCTACTGCCAAGAGTCACAGCTGTGGCTAACCTTCCTGAGCCTAAGGGGAGAGGCAGAAAACAGGTGGCTACCAGGGGTGGCTTTCAGCTTGTACCAGGCTCAGGGTCCTCTCCGGGTACACTGGCTGCCGGGAGAGGCCTGTGTTCTTGGGCCCCTGGCTGGCCCCCAGCTCCCCAGCTGTCTCCATGTCGGGCCAGCATCCCAGACATCTGGAGCTGTGGTCCAGACCAAGAGAGAGGCTCCCCTCAGCCCTCACCCAGGCTCACTCTCCTAAGATGGTTTCTGGTCTGAGGGAGGAGGCACTAACTCCAAGGCCTGTGAGCAGAATGACCTCAGGCTTCGGCTGACCCAGAGTGGCACTCTATAGAACGTTTATTCAGGTGCTTTCTGGGCCCCACTGCACCCCCCAACCCGTGCTGGGCACGGTGCCCCAGTGCTGGGGTCTGAAGATGAGCGAGTGAGAAGCCTAGCCACACACAGCACATAGCTGGAAGGACAGGCCGGAGAGGCCACCCACTAATCAGTGTGGGATAGAGGTGGACACACAGAAGCGAGGGAGATCAGGGCTGGGCTTGAGCACCAGGGAGAACTGTGAAGGGGACCGCTGGGGTGGAGCGGTGTGCAGACCTATGCCTGGAGTCCATGATACCCCAACCTGGTCACAGATTTGAGCCTCAGTTTCCTCATCAACAAAATGGGAGCAATGAAATCTTACTTTGCAGAGCTCTTATGAGGTTAATAGATCATATATATAGAATAATGCATATCAGTTACTGCATATCAGTGCTCAGTAAGGGCAGCTTTGAATAACCTCTCTCCCTCCACCCTTTGTAGCACCACCTGGCAGCACTAGACTCACTTTGAACCAAGGATGTTCTAGGGTCTCCTCTGCAGTAGGTCTCCTGCAAACAAATAAGAATTCAGTAGGGATTTATCATTCACTCATTCATGCAGTCAATAAATGTTTGAGAGAACAGGGCCTGTAAGGCACTGGGGTTTGCATGTGTAAGGGTGGAGGCTGGGTAGGAGTAGGAGGTGGCATCAAGGTCTCTGCAGGTGGTGGAGTCCTCAGGGCCTTGTACTCACAGCCGGTCCTGCACCAGCACTTTGATGAGGAAGCCTCGCGCCTCTCTACTCAGGCTCAGAAATGTGGTCTCCTCGAAGGCCACATTGTAGTTCCGGATGTTCATCAGTGTTGTCCGATCATTTTCCCCAACGAATGGGGAGATCCCTGTCAGGCTGCACGAGTAGAGAACCGTCACAAGAGCTGGGCAGGGCCCTGGGCTGAGGCAGAGGTGAAGTAAGTGGGGCGTGGAGGCCCCAGGTTGTGAGGATGGCAGATGCCAGGCGATCTGGACAAAAGCCAAAGTGTTCGGACTCTCGTCTGTCCCTCCCCCCAGGGACAAGTGCTGCCCTGCTTTAGAAGCCTCATTCTGTCCCACCACCAGTGTGGCCTCTGATGCTCTCTTTCTCTGCTGTGGGCTGTGCCCTGCCCCTTCTAGTCCTTGTTCTGCACATCCAGGGCCAAGCAATTCCCTACCAAAATGGCACTGGATCCGCATCGGCCTCTCTCAGCCCGGCATGCCCACCTCTCATGGAGGGGCATGGTGATGGACAGGGCTTGGGCACATGGACCCGGGGAGCCATGCTCCTGCGCTCATGTGCCCCTGGCATTTCGGGAAGGAGCAGGGGCTGGACTGTGGGCCCGCCAGGAGACTGCAGAGGGGTCCTTACCAGAGGAAAGCGACGACACCCACGGGCCTGTGGGGAAGAAGAGCAGATAAGAGAGAAGACAGTCTCCTCCACGGGCAGTCAGCAGTTCCCTGCTACCTCAAATCTGTATGAAATATGTCCTCCCTGGGAGTGCTGCCTTGGACAAATGAGCAGGCACAGGAAGGCCTTTTTCAGGCAGGGCTCTGAACCCAGCAGTCTAGGGGTCATTCATGGCAGGGCTGGCTTAGGAAGCCCAGGGAAGTCTGGGGACCAGTGGGACCATACCTCCTGGTGGGGAAGGCCCCGGCCCCACAAAGACAGGAGCCAAGGACTGCAGGGCTCAGGCCCTGCATGACTAACCAGCCCTGACTGATGAAGGGCCGGGAGTCCCCCCCCCACCGCCAGAAAAGGAATCCAGGCTTCCTAATACTCCTTCTTGCTGGGAAGCACATCCCCAGCATCTCCCTTGCTGGCGGCCCAGCACGCCAGCGTACCAGACATCAGTGACTCCAGACACTGGGCTCTGGTTGACAATCTCTGGTGCCACAAACTCAGGTGTCCCATACTGACAATACTGGGGCTCCGCTGGGATCAGCTCCTGGGCGTTTCCAAAGTCGCAGATGCGAACCTGCTCTTCACCCCCTGGACCGTCCCATATCAGCAGGTTCTCAGGCTACGAGACACAAGCCAGCTACAGATGAACACCGGTCTCTTGGCTCCCGCCGGGCTGCCTGCTCCCCACTCCCCACTTCACCTTGACATCCAGGTGCAGCACATGGTTCTGGTGCAGGTAGCATATTCCCGCTAGCACCTGTCGCATATAGGCCCGAATCTGTGGAAACAGGGTCCAGGGTCTGTGGGGGCAGGGAGGGGAACTATGCTATTACCACCAGGGCAGCGGCAAGAGGTCAGGCCACACCTTGGGAGCAGCCTTCAGAGGGCTTGTGGAGGTTTGGGGTTGCTAAGCCCTAGGACTGTCACAAGCTGCACAGATAGGACACAGCACTATTATAAGGGCAGACATTTACATTATAATGAATAGAACTGTACAGGGTACTACATACATAGCCAGACATGGCAGGACGGCAGTAAGATCGACAGAGTCTAGGTGGGACCCATGTGGGGAGACGCATTTGGAGACTGTGTATGTGAGGGACTGGGAAACAATAGGGGTTGGGATGGGCCTGCTGAGATGAGGGAGGGTGAGGCAAGTGCCAAATAGCTGGGGGACTTGGGGTGGTGCATTGTGTTGGCAGCCTTGGGGTGTTCTCTACCATCACCCCTGGCTTCTTCCTAGGCATAGATGGCATGCACACGACCCGCCCATCAGTTCTCAGAGCTTGGGTGGGGGAAGGCCGGTGCCCAGCCTGGCCCCTGCCACCCACTGCCCTCACCTCAGACTCACACACGGCGGGTTTCCTGGCCATTCGCTCCAGCAGCTCCTCCGTACAGCTGTGTCACGGGTCAAGGAGAACAGTGACCAGTGTCAACTGTCCGGGCCAGCCCCAGAGCTCAGTGCAGGATTCTCCTTCCCCCAAACACAGGCGGTACTAGTCAGAGATGGTGCCTCACCCTGCCCTGTAATCTGGTCCTCAGCAGGGCAACGCTGCTTGAACTCTCACTTGGCGTAGGGTCTCAGGCAAGTCTCTTGGCCTCTCTGTGCCTATGTTCCCTCAGGTGCAAAACGGGGATGCCATTTCCTCTCCTGCCTACGTGACAAAGTATTTATAGGGCCGCATCTGGTTGATTCTATTGATAATGAGCCAGAGGGCCACGACATGGAATAATCTGTCATTTTGCTAAGTTTTGGATTTGAACAAGGCAGCCCGGGAGGCTGGTGTGCAGGTCATGGTCACCTTGCCGCAGAAGAGCTGAGCTAATCGCCCAACAGCCGCAGCTCAGTGTGCCTTTTTTTAACCGTGGAAGAGTATGATCTGTTCTTTATGAAAGGAGCACTCCCAAAACAGGTCTTAGTGCTCTCTGAAAGGGAAACCTTTCAAATGTGCAGAACTACTGTGCTGCAATTTCTGATTCAAAAGCGTTTCCACTGGCCAGCTGTGTGACACCACGCCAGTTATTTAACCTCTCTATACCTGTTTCATCATCTGTAAAATGGGATAATACAATCCCGCGAGGTAGGTATACAGCAGGGTTAACATTTGTAAAAACTGCCAGGCACTTGTTCAATGCTATGTAAGTCTAAGCTAAAAAAAAGCTGGCTTTCACAGAAGTCTCCAGACTCACCCCTCCCAAGTCTCAGCAGGACTATTCTGTAAAAGGTAACATGTATTGCAAATTGGTTGTTACGAGGACCAGTCATTCAAGCGGAGGATGGGTGCCCTCCACTCCCCAGCCCCTCCCAGGATACAGCTCGGTGACAATGACCAGTCCTCGGCGCCTCTCAAAAGCCTCATGGAAGTAGAGGACACTGTCGTGCTGAAGCCGGGCCAACAGCCGGGCCTCCCGCCTCGCCGATGCCTTAGGCTTGGCCTGGCTGGGGATGAACTTGGCTGCGAACTCCAGGCCAGAGCTACGCTCCACCACACGCCGCAGGTAGGAGAAGGCACCCCTGGGTGACACAGGAGGGTGACAGAACTCAGATGTTGCTGCAGTCCCGGCTCTCACCCTTCCCGGGCCCAGCCCTAGCTCCTCCTGGCCCCACACCTGCCGATCTCCTGGTGGATGTCATAAAAGTCGCTGAGTCTCCTTCCTCGATGCTCCTCGTCTTCTCCAGCCCCCTCAACCTCCATAGCTGTCTGAACTGAAGAGGAAAAAGATGTCCTGGGGTGAGTTGGGGAGAGCAAGAAAGGGACATGGGCAGAGGTGGGCTAGGTGGGACCGTGGAGACAGAAGAAGAGCAGGAACGATGGGGCGCGAGGTCAGGTGTTGGGGCCAGAGGATGCGAGGTCAGGAGCGAAGGGCGGGTGGGGCTCACCCGTGTTCCTGGGGGCAGCTCCAACCTACCTGAGTGCACAGCCAGCTCTGCTTTGCAGGAGACTTCGCCCGCCAGGTTCCGGGCAGTGCAGGTGTAGACGCCTCCATCCTGGGCCCCCGCGCTGAGTACCACCAAGGAGCACTCGTTTTCCTCATACACGAAGCTCACGTGGCTGCTCTCAGTGAGCAGCACCTCGTCCTGCAGAGGTGAGTGTCACTCCCAGCCTGGGCCTGACTCACCTCCATGCCAGGAACCCAAATGCATCTCCACCTGAGGACCAGGAACCTTCTCCCAGGCCCCACTCCCGTCTGCACTCAGGGGCTTCACCCTAGTGGCTTTGCTGCCCCACGACCCAAATCAGATTGTCTGTCAGCTCCCACTAATAGCCCCACAGCCCTCAGTTAGTCCCCTGGGTCCTACTCTTCCTCCTCAGCATGCTGCTGCCCAAGATCCCCCTCTGAAGGCCTGCCAGGAGCCCGGCTCCCTGAAGGAACCTGTTCCTCCTCCCACAGGCCGGCTCCCTGCTTCAGGCCGCACTGCTCCCTCACCTTGTACCACATGATGTCTGGCACTGGTTTCCCCTCAACCACCACAGCGAAGCGAGCAGTTTCCCCGGCCCCCACCTCCACATCCTCCATGATGGACTCAAACCGCGGAGCCTCTGAAATGCACAGACACAGGAGAGGGTGAGGAAGGGACAGGGTGGTATTATTACAAAGCCCTGCCTCCTCTGCCCCTCTCCAAATCCCCACCAGGAACACCAGGCTGAGCTGGATGTGGTGGCACATGCTTGTAAACCCAGCACTGTGGAAGGCTGAGGCAGGAGGATTGCAAGTTTGAGTCCCTCCTGGGTGACTTAGTGAGACCTTGTCTCAAAAAATAAAAAGGTCTGGGTATGTAACTCAATATGAAGGCCCTGGGTTGAATCTCCAGCAGTGGAAAAACAAAACAAAACAAAACAACCCACCAGGCTGGGCCTTCCAGAGCCCCTGTCCCTTGGAACAGCCCAGCACCCTCTATAAATCCAAGCGTGATGTTCCCTAAATCTCAGAAGCACTGTCACAGGGGCAGGCTTGCTTTGTTAGACTCTTGCTGTCCATTTGCCAGCTTTGAAATTAAGAGATTTGCACACACAAAGGAAACCCGGATTTGCTGTCTCTTTTGAAAAATCAGGACTGGCCGTCCTGAGCTGCTTCTCGCCCAGGAACCAGCGGGCGAGGTGTGGCTCAATGCCGCCCCCTGGAGGCCATCGCCCTTCACGCGGTCCCACCACAGCCTTTTCTGACTGCTTGAATCTCCAGGAGGCTCAGTCTGTGGCCCGGAATGAAGCCCATGAATGACACTGCCTGTGTCTTGAGGTTTTTCTCTCTAAATCTTGCTTAGATGGCCAGGGAACCATGTACCATATGGGAGACGGCAGGACGAACAAATGAGTAACTCCAAATACTAACTGGACAATCTAGAAACTAACTCTCAGCTCAGTTCTCCCACATGTGGCTGTGATCTTATTCTCTACACACGTCCCATGGTTGTATTATTCCTTGCAAAGCACTGTCTAATTCTCATGGTAGAATTACACACATTTTGCAGTGTGATTTCCCTGTCCTGAGTATGTCTAAGGATCTTGCTAAAGGGGCGTGGGAGTGATCAGGCCTCTAGTGAAGAGCAAGGTGACCAGGTACAGACCAGCCCCATCACAGGGACCACCAGGTTTTTATAGAGCTATCAGGAGGCCATTCTGGGGGTGGGAAAGATGCTGGGGTGGGCAGACATGGAGGAGAGAGGGCTACTATTCCGTTTGCCCTGGCTGGCTGGTATGGAGTGAGGACCTAGTGGACTTTCGGTACTGAGGCAAGCCCAAGGCCCATTTTAGCCCTGGCTGGCAGGGACGTGGTCTCCCTCAGCCACTATTCTGTCCAGGATGGGCTGCAGTCTCTTGAGGCCAGGGGCTCCCTAAATCCCAGACACGGGGCTCTATCTGGGAAGGAAGATGAATCCAACAGATGACAGAGGAGTGAAGTGGTGACTAAGTAGAAGTGCTGGGCCTGGGGGCTGGGCAAGGAGCAAGACTCATCAAAGGGAGACCAAGGGCCCTGGGGATCTGGGGCTCCACCCCATCCACCATCCCCATGGCTGAGCCAGGAAGACCCCATCTCTCCCTCACACCTGCTATGGCCGCTTCTCACCCACTTTATGGATACCTTCCCCACTTCCAGGAATCGGGTCGCCAGTCTATAGGGGTGTGGGAGGGCAGTCTGTGAAGGTCGAAGCACTCATGGAAGGTTTCACATGAATGTCAATGACTGTCTTAAAGCACCACAAAATGTCCATTAGCCCATAGATTGCCTGTGTTAGCTAAAATGTCACTTTCTTTGCTTTTGGCTGGAACTGTACCTGCTCAGCGTTCAGCTTATGTGGATCTTAAATTCTGAGTGGCAGTTACAGATGTCTAGAGTTAATTAACAAACTGGAAAACAAAATAATTACTACCTAATACATGCTACAGCTTGAGAGGCCACGTCTTTAAAGGAGAAATAAAAAGGGACTTTGCTGCACAGGTTGGGAGGTTCTGTTAAACAGGCTCAAGCAGAAGGGCAGCCATGAGCTGCAGAGCTTGGAGTCAGTCAAAAAGCTGCACATGAGCTTTTGTTTTTTAAAATCAACTCAGTCTTCCCACATTTGTTATAGCTGAAATACTATTTCCTATTGGGTTTAGTACAGGACCTAGGAACACTTTCAGGCTTTGGAACCTGATATCCAGACTCAAACCCAGCTCCCACGCTTATCAGGTTGTACGACCTTGGGCCAGGTTACTGAGTGACCCCTAGAGCCTCAATTTTCTCACCTATGAAATGGGGATAACTGACCTCTCTCACAAAGTTGATGTTCATATTAAATTAGATGTACCGATCCAGGGACGTATGAGGCACTCAGTTAATACCTTGCTAGTGTTATTACTGTGACTATTAGTAGTCCTGGTATTATTACTGCCATTAGAGGGACAGGCCTGAGAGGAAGACATGGGATTGGATCCCTGGAGGTGGCAGGTGAGTGTGCACACCTGGGAGTGTGCCTCAGAGGGAGGATGGGAAGAAGGCCGCTGTCACCCACCTGCCAGCTCCAGTGTGACCGAGCAGGCCTGTGTGCCATGGCGGTTGCGGGCCGTGCAGGTGAGCGGCCCCACATCCCGGCGGCTCACCCGGCAGATACGAAGGCAGTACTGGTCATCATCCGGCTGGCTCAGCTCATACACACCCGCCCGCTCCTCCAGGAGGGCCCCTCGGCAACTAAGGAGCACACGACAGGTAGGTCCTGCAGGGCCGGGCTGGGGTGTGGCTGTCGCGTGTGGGGAGTGGGGTGAGCAGGAGGCACTACCTCCTCCAGACGACCTGAGACTCCACGTGGTTGAAGGTCACAGTGACACTGGCCGGCTGTCCCTCCACCACATACATGACGTCCGGTCTGTCCAGCACGGCAGGGGCCTCCTCCAGGGGCGGGCCTGGGAGGAGAGGGCCGGCTCTATGCGGGCCTGCTGCTGGCGCGCTGGCACCTCTCACACCCCCAATCACCACTCAAGCTGCTGCACAGAGGACGATGCTGAGGCTCAGGGCGGTTCAACCTTTCGTCCAGAGAACACGACCAGAGAAGGCTGGACTCCAGCTTGTCTGACCCCAAAGCATTAACTTTGTCCCAAACCCTGCTGCCACTGGTGGGTGGGGGCCCGGCCCAGACATGCTGTTCCTGCCGCCACAGTTATCAAGTCCAGACCAGCCCTTAAGCCTCCACCACAGGCTGCCTTCCCAGCCCATCTCACGCCTAACTGTCCTGCTGCCCGTGAGAACACCCCACTCACCTCGCTCCAGCAGCTTCACGGGCTCGGAGGGGGGCGACGGCTTGCTGCTGCTCTTGCCACTGGTGCTGAGGACCCGGAAGACGTGCTGGAGCCCCTTTCGCAGCCCCATGGCCGCCCACCCAGGCTCCTGTAGACCTGTGGCCAGTGCCGTCCACTGGTCGGAGCCCAGGACCTGGTGCTGCACCGTGTACGTCAGAGAGCCTGGGTCTGGAGGGTAGGCAGCTGCTGGAGGCCGGTGTCACTGGGGCAGTACTGGGCCTCCCCTCCCAGCTGGCCTGGGGCCCTGGAACTCATCACCAGCCTTCGCGGAGCCCATGGCTACCTGGCCCCACGGCTTTCTGCCTGCCTCCCATCTGCTCTTGTTCACCCACTGCTCTGGCCAGCTTTGAAGCCAACAAGCCACCAGTTACAAGTCTGAAGGGAGTTGGACTTGTGTCCCAGTGCGAGACCTTCGACAAGGCCAGGAGAGGATGTGGCCAGAGTCCCAGCTGTGACCCAGATTCCCAGTCCCTCTGAAAAAAGGAAGGGCACATGGTGGAACCCTGCGTCTATCCTGTTCTGGAGCAAGAGTCTCATCCGTCATGGAAAGAAGATACCAAATGTGCTTCTCCCGCTTTTACTCCTAGTACTCCACCCACTCCTGTCCCCACCCTGCCACCATATTCTAAGGGATCAGGGTCCTTTCGTGTCCCTCCCTTTCCTTGCCCTGTCCACACCTCATTCCTACCCAGAGCCCTGCATGGCCCTGACTCACCGATAGCCATGTCCAGACTCCTGGGAGGGTTCCACGTGAGTGTGACCATCCTCCCGGTCACAGCCACCACCTGTGGGGCACCGTCTGGGGGTCCTGGAACCACATCTGAAAGCCACAGGTCCGAGCTCTGTGGGTCCTTTAGGCCTCACACCTTTACAGGGTTATGGAGCCTCAGGGGCAGAAGCTAGGGCCCAGGGCCACAGGGGTGGGGGCAAGGCCAGATGGTCCTCAGGGAACCGAGAGAAGCTGATGTAGAGGCCCCTCCCTCACCCAACTCTCTCAGTGGTTCCAGAAGCCGGGTTGTGGGCACAGCTGCCCAGGAGGGGGTACCTGCTTTACCTGTGACATAGAGGTGAGCATAACATGCGGCTTTGCCCAGCTTGTTGGCGATGACACTCTTGTAGACACCAGCATGCTGAGGCCCCACAGCAGGGAACACCAGGCGATGTATATCTCTGTCTGGGTGGGGGGACAGCAATACCAGGGCTAAGGAGATGCTTTGAGGGGTGGGCTGATGCTGCCCTGGCCCTGGCCACTCACATCACCCAGAGGCAGCAAGAAGTACGTTCTTCATGCAGCCAAAGCTGGGTCCAAGCCTGCACCTGTGGCCTGGCCCCTCTTGCTGTCCCCCCAACAGTTCAGGCCCAGCAATTTAGCATCTCCCTCCCACACTGGGTCATCCCCTGGGGTCGCTAGCCCTGTGCACTGCCTCATCGCTGCACCTGTAGGGGTCACAGCCTCCAAGTCGAAGTTCTGGCAAGGCTTTGTTCCTAGGTCCTCCCTAAGTCCCCTCTCCCCTGTCCATGGCCACTGCCCATGTGTCCTGAGGAAAGCCATGCCCAGACTCCCTTCCAGCCACATCACTGCTCCTCCTCCAGTCGCACTGCTGACGGATTATCCCGGAACAAGCCACATGAGTTCTGTCTCCAGGTCTTGGCTCACAAAATGCCTCCTTCTGGGATGCTCTCTTACCTGAGGCTTCCTTCTTCAAGACGCAGTTGGAGGGAGTGCAGCTCCAGGAAGCCCACCCTGCCATGTGTCTAACCCCTCTCCAATCTGTTCCCTGACTCCTTCTCTGGGACTCCAGTCCTCCTGCTGAGCCATCGCTGGGTCTGTGCTGCCTTGGGGGAAGGGGGTCCTTCTTTATTTCTGAGTTATAGCGCCTGTCTGGCTTGTTCCCTTAAAGACAGGCCTGCTTTGGTCCAGATCTGCTTGTTCCACCCAGAACTCAATGTCTTGCATGCAGCACCCAATTCATTATGTTACACGTTATTATAAAATTTGTCTGCCCTGCCCCCACTCCTAGGTCTCCTCTCCCACTGCTGTGCCCTGCCCACCCTGTGCCCCACCCCACTCCACTCCTAGGCCCAGCCTATGCCAGTACTGCCCCCCCAAGTCCTTTTGACAATGCTAAAAATTATCTCCATTATCAGTGAGGTCAGAGGCATTAATTGACTTGTCCAAGGTCACACAGCTAATAAGTGATGAGGCTATTTCTTGAACTTAGTTCCATCTCATTCCAAAGCTCTCCCCTTACACTCAGCTCTCTGCATGATAAGGAGGCTGTCTCTGGGAGGACATGAAGAGGAGGAGACCTGCAGTGTCCTCTGTCACATCAGGAATGTCACCAAACACCCCTCCCTTCTCTTAGCAGTTATCTCTGCAGAGAACAGCCACCCATTCGTTTATCTCTGCTCACGCTATTTATAAGGGAAGAGAAGCCAAAAGTTGCCGGTGGACCCAGATACAGGCAGAAGCAGAGACGCCACCTCACATCCTGAGACAGACTCCCACCCAGGGCCTCAAAGCAGATGGGGAGACAGGGAGACCTGGGGCTGAGCAATCCCAGCTGTAGCAGAGGACTGAAGGCCAGGGTCGCAGCTGAGGTGGCAGCGCTGCAGATGGAGTGAGGGTGAGGTCAGGAGATTAGGACATGGGTAGCTGGGAACAACCTTTTGGAGATGGGCACGAGTCAGGCAGTCCTCACTTGCCTTTGAGCAAGTCCCTGTACCTCTCTAAGCCTCAGTTTCCCCATATGTAAACAGGGCTAGTAGTGTCCACCTGCAGGCCTGCAGAGGGTAAGAGCATCCACATCAGGTTCTTAGCACTTAGAAAACACTTATAAGGGGAACTTGGTCACTTGCAGCTGTATGAGGAAACCATCGAGGGTGACAGTGTGGGCACGACTTAAGGGAGACAGGTGGCCCTCACACGAGATTCAGATTGCTTCAAGAATACAAGAGAGGTTTCCCTAGGAACAGGCCCCAGGCCAAGAGGACACCAACCCCAACCTGCACCCCTGCATTCCTCCAACTCCTTCCTTATTTGCTGTTTGTTAACAACCCTGGACAAGCGTCCTTTCCTGGCCAGAGCTTGCCCACCCCCACCCTCCCTGACCTTCCTCCAGCACACAGGCAGTACCACTCAGCCAACAGTGGGAATGGCACAAAGATAGCAAGAGCAGTAAGACCTAGAATTTGTTGGCCACTCGCTGTCTGCCAGCACCTGCTCTTGGTGCTTCATATGTACAAGCTGACTGAATTCTCCTAACAACCCCATTACAGTTGAAGCTGTACCACTGTCCAGTAAGTGCCACCAGGGCCATGAAGGGGTGACTCAGCAGAGGACCTCCATGTGGGTTTGGGGAGGAACACAGTGACCTCACGGACTCTGAGACCTCCCTGCCCCAGGAAACACATCTCCAACCAAGCTACTGAAAGAGGGCTCTGAGGGAGCCTGGGGAGAAGGGGGACCCGGTTCCAAGGACCCTTCCTGGACACATACACTGTGTCATGCGCCGGTCATCACTGCTCTGGATGCGGTGGCCGTTGTGGAACCAGCTGATGGTAGGGTAGGGCAGGCCTGTCACCTGGCACTCCAGCATGGCCTCCTTGGCCAGCCCCACCTCCAGGTCCTGCAGGGGCCGCAGGAAGTCAGGAATGGACAGCCGCTCCAGCTCGCCCTGCTCTGGCTCCTCGGGGATGGACGGCATCTTTTCCAGCTTTGAGCTGTAAGAACCACACAGCTACCCACAGGTGCCGGGCTGCACCTCCCAGCGCAGGGCAGCGCCCAGAGGGGTGGGGCCCGAGTGGCACCTGGGGCCTGAGGCAGCCGTCCTCGGCTCTTCCACGTAGAGCTGCGCCGAGCAGTGGGCCTGGCCGTGGGCGTTGGTGGCACTGACCGCATAGAGCCCCTCGTCCTCGCTGCTCACGTGGGCAATGTGCAGCGAGTGCAGACCCCCGTCCTGCCGCAGCCGCAAGCTGTCACTCTCCTCCACCTGGCGGCCTGGGGCAGGAGGACAGGGTGGTAGGACAGGTCCTCGGGAAACACCCCATCCCGGTCTGGGCCCAGGAGGTCTCCCCTCAGCTGCAGGGTGGCGGGGGCACATACCGAAATGAGTCCAGGTAACGGAGGGTGGCGGGGTGCCGCTGATCTTGCAGTCAAGGCGGGCAGCGCGACCCTCTAGCACCTCCACATCTTCCAGCAGCCGGGTGAAGAGGGGCGCCAGAGAGGGCCGCACAGTCAGCCGGGCACTGCAGGTCAGTTCATCTGGGGGCAGAAGGGGAGGCAACACTGGGCAGGAGAAGCCCTGCAGACCCAGGCACCCCACCTCACAGATCCTGTTCAAAATTAGGGAGCCTGGGCACGGCTGTGCCGGGGCAGTGAGCAGGCGAAGGTCTTCTTGGGAGGGTGGAGGTCAGCGAGGGCAGGCAGCAGGGTCCCCACAGCAGCCTAGCCCAGCCCTCCCCCTGACCTCCCCCCATCCTAGAAACCAAGCCACTGCCTTCCCGTGCCCCCCACTCTCAGAACCCTCCTCTGCACCTAGCTCGTGCCCATCCTCCCTCCCACCTGTCCCACAACCACAGCAGATGCCCTTTGGCTCCACTCTGACCCCCAAGGGAAAAACTCTGCTGGAGGAGCTAACAGCCCCGGGCTGACCCCGTGATTCTTCCCGGTCGCTAAGTCCCTGAAGTTTCACCACCTGGTGAGGCAGGTGCCACCATCGCTGTACTTCACACGAGGACAAGGCCAGGTCAGAGATGTCGTCAGTAATGGTACTATTAGGTGCCACCCTTTGCCAGTCTCTGTGTTTTACGTTGGTTATCTCACTAATCCTGCCAGTCTCCCTATGAAGCGGGTATTAGCATGATTCTTATTTACAGACGAATAGACTAAAGCTCAGACAGAGGAAGTGACTTGTGCAAAGACACTGGCTAGGAACTTGCAGGGCAAGAATGGGAGCCCAAGTCCAGGTTTGCTACATCTGAGGGGACTTGCTCGCTTGTGGGAACAGCAGGTATAGGAGCGGCATGTTCTATGCCAGAGACTATTCTAAGTGCTCACTGTTTGGGGCTGGCATCCTGCACTCTCACCCCACTGCACTTCTCCTAGGAGTCAGAGACCCATTTCCTGGGCATCTCAATCTGCATCCTAGCTCTTGCACCTCCAGTCCCTCCCTCCACTCTCGGACATCCACGGCAGCCTGAGGGCCTGAGAGTAGTTACCTTTGGCTGTGCTGAGCTTACAGGTGTAGACACCACTGTCGTCCTCATGCACAGAGGTGAGCAGCAGCTTGCATTTGCGGCCATCAAAATGCATCTTGCATTTTAGCAGCGCTGGCTGCAACAGGCGGCCACGGCACAGCCAGTCCACCTCCACGTCTGCGGGACCCGCCACCAGGCACTCAAACAGCGCCATCTCCCCGGCCCCCACGTCCACGTCCTGCAGGGGGGCCAGCACGGCCAGGGACCGGCTTTCAGGGTGTGCTGGGGGAAGGCAGCCACAGCGGGCACACATGGAGCAGAGACGCACAGGGTGAGGGAGACACACACACGCACACACAGAGAGACAGACAGACACAGAGAGAGAGATGCGTTTTGTTCCTCTGGAGATGGGGAAGCCTGCCCGCCCACCCGGGACATTATGGATCCCTAGATCTGGCTCTGAGATGCACCCCAAGCTGGCCCAGGGAGGAAGAGCTTGTGAGCGGTGAGAGGGAACGGAGGGAGGGACACCGAGAGGGCCACGTGGTGGCAATGACGGCGGCGGGGAAAAAAACACAGCACACCAGCTGGGTACAAACTGGACTTTATTTTAGCTTAGAAATAGTGTTTCCAAATACTTCCACCCCCACTACGGCCCCGCTCCTGCACCAAGCCTGGCTAACTCCCTCATTCCCAGTCGGAGCACCCCCCGCCCTGACTGTGGATGAAGGAGCCCTCACTGGGCCCTAAACCTGCCAGGGCCAGGGCTCAGCCCCAGACCTCTGGCTTTTGGTCACTTGTGGAATGGAAAGTGTTGTGCCATTTGAAACCCCTTTCTGGAATGGCCAGTGCCCTTCCCCCTCCCAGGGAGCCCCCTGACCAGAGCCCCTCCCCTCCGGGCCCCTCCATCCTGTGGGTGCTATGTCTTCTCCTCTCCCATGGTCTCATCCTACCCAACTCAGAGGCATCCTTCCCTGACTGTCACAGACACACAGACAGACAAACGGAGAGACAGACAGTGGCCTGCAGCAGCATAGCACATGCACTCGCTCCGTGCTCCCCATGGGCTTGACATCACTCGTGCCCACCCCTTCCAGCACTCAGTTCATCTGGGGGCCTCCCAGCCACGTGTCCACTTGGGGAGGGAGGGCTCGCAGGGGCCCGTGGGCTACCCTGGGGTGCTGCATGGGCTGGGGAGGGAAGGGAAAGCTGGGACAGGTCCGGGCCGGCGGGCCGGCTGGGTCTGGGCAGGAGGCAGTGAAACACAGCGAGGTCCGAGAGGTGCCTGAGACAGGGGCGCAGCTCGGAGGGTAGCGGGGGGAGCGCAGGCGGCCCCCTGAGCTCACTCGCCTGTGTACAGACAAAAACCTCAGTCAGCAAGCGGCAGGTTAGTGCAGCGCACGCACACACACACGCACACAGGCACGCGCACACACACACTGGCACACAGACCTGGCTAGGGCCCTTCGGGACATGGAGCTGCCTCTAACACTGCAGCCAGCTCTGCCGCTTTCGGCTCCCCCAAGGCCAGGCCTGGGATGGGAGGGCCATCCGCTAGCCAGAGACTGGGTCCCTCGAGTTCCTGGGAGGCAGAGACCCAAAGCAACCAGGGGAGAGGCCTTCACAGGCATCAGGAGCACCCCGAAGCCTGCAGGATGGTGGGAGGAATCCCAAAGAGAAAAGCACCAAGACACGGGTTAACATAGAGAAGTGAGGCAGAGCTGGACCCTGGAGGAGGAGCAGGCTGGGGATGGGGACTGAAGAATAGAGACCCGAGAGGTGGCAACAACAAGGACAAGAGCACCGGGGAGTGGGAGGCAGGTGAGACCTGCCAGAGAGACCATGACCGTGAGTGCCGAGCGGGTGTCCCAGGACGTTCCCAGAGCTGGCCCCTGCCGGGTGAAGGGACTAAGTCTCATGAGAGACGGGGAGGGACGATGGCAAAGTGAGGAGATAAGGAGCGGTCCCTTGCTTCAAGCCATCCCAGGAAAGGGGAAGGCGGGCGGATGGCAACAGGCAGCCGGCGGCCAGTAGCCTGGCTGGCCTTGTTACCCACCCCACATTATGTCGCCAGCCCTGGGGGCTCATCCCTCCCCACATTTCAGGGATCTGCACAGCCTGGGACCTCTGGGTCCCTAGAGTGCTCCATGCCCAAGTCACCCCAAGGGTCCCTCCGAACGGGTCCAACACTCCCCACCACACCCCCACAATCACAAGAGCTTCTGCACAGCAAGGGAGGGGAGGGAGGGAAGGGCGCAAGGGGAGAGCAGGGCGTGGGAATGAGCAAGGGCCTGGGCACAGCATGGTGACAAAGATTTAGAAGGGCGTGAAGAGAAGATGGAGGGCCACATGAAGCAGGGGCTGTGGCTGGCATTGGGGGCTGGCGTGATGAAACACAGGGAAGGTGATACTGTGCGGTAAGCTAAGTGTGGAACAATTTGCACTGTGGCTCTGAGCAAGTTGCTTCCTCTCTCTGGGCCTCGGTTTACACAACTCTAACACGAACAGCTGGACGAGGGGATGGCCCAGCCCTCAGAGCGTGGCACCCTGTAACCAAAGCTGCGTGAGAGCCAGGGTAGGTGGGTGTGGAGCTGCGTGGGGGCCGTGAGGGTGTGGGGCTCTCACCTCGGACCTCCAGGCGCGCCTCGCACTGCCGCGCGCCATACTCGTTGACTGCTTTGCAGGTATAGAAGCCAGCGTCGCCACGCTCAGCTGCCAGGATCCGAAGCCGGCACAACCCACCCTCTGCCTCCTCCGCGAAGCGCCGCTGATCTGGGCGCACAGGCTGCCGGTTTCTTAGCCTGTCAGAGGACAAGGACTCAGCCCAGAGCCCGGAACCTGACCTGCAGGTGCAGCGGACAGGGGCTGCAAAGCCACATAGGTCTCTCCTCCACGTTCTTTGCCAGCTCCCCAGACTGGTCCTACCAACCACCCAGGAGTCGCGGGCGAGGTCTTCACCCTGACTCCACCTTCATGCCCCTGTGGGAACTTCAGAACACTGCAACCCACCATGGTCTCTCTGCTCAGAACCACTGCATTTGGGATAGAGCCTTGCTATTTAGCTCTGAACTGTTCTTAACCCCCACCCCGTCTTACTGTTATTTATCTATAATGGAAAGACAGCTTTCTTGCTTCCCAAAAGGGATATGAAAGAACTTGCAGTGTTGAAAAAAATCACAGTGGACACCAGACGGTCAATTAAAAATGAACAATAGAACCCAAACCAACAGGAAAACACACTGAGAATCCATGTTCCAGGCCCCCAGGATGAGCATGATGCCAGAGCTGAGACTCACATGTAAGTCTGAGTTTCCAGGAGCTCAGGAAAAAATTGTGATGACTGGGCCCAGCACAGCATCGGGCACGAAGTGGGCCTCAAAAGTCCCCCTGCCATCAGCCATAGGGTGAGGCAAGAGGACAACTGGCCATTCATCCCAAGTGGCTGGACAGGAGACCATTTATTATCCAAACCCCTCCCCAAAGGGGAGGCCCCGAATGAGCCTTGAGCACCCGGCCAGGGGCAGTGACGCCCAGGACAAGGCCCCCCAGAAGTCCTCTGGGGCCCCACTCCATTCCAGCAAAGCCAGCTGAAGGACTCAGCCCAGGGTCATGGTGCTTGTGGGGGCTGAAAGTGGCTGCTACTCACCAGGAGACCACGGGCTTGGGCTCCCCCTGCACACGAATGCTCATGATGACATCTTGGCCTTCTCTCACTGACTGGTCCATAAGTGAGACCTGAGGGGGACCCCAAAATGTCAGGGGTGAGGGTCAGGATACAGCGCTGGCTCCTGGGACTGAGGGATCAGGGACAGAGGTCTCTTCCATACCAGACTACTGAGGCTGGCTCTAGATAAGAAGGGCTAATGGAGCAAAGTTCCACGTCTTGCTGGAGCCTAAGCATGGCCCCCAAAGCAAGGGGCGCACAATGGAATGGGGGAACATGGGGGTCTGGGCAGCAGCCTCGGGAGTCTGACCTTGAAGGTGGGGGGCGCCTTGGAGCCAGTGTCGGAAACATGGCGGTTCTGGCTGGGACTGAGCTTCATGGTGGGGGTTCGGGGCCAGGTCTCCCCAGGTTCCGGGAACTCCTCTGGGGGGCTCAGGTACTCCTCGTCGGAAGTGATGGGGCTGCTGAAAGGGGATGTGGACCCACCTGGAGGAGAGACAGAGAGGATGCCAGGGGAGGAAGGGGGCAGAGAGACTGAGAGAGCAGCCTGGGGTGTCCCCCAGAGCCCAGACTCCTACAAAGCCTGACCCGACTTCACCTCCTGGATTCCACTCACTTGCTGTGTGACCTTGCCCAGGCACTTCCTCTCCCCGAGCCTCTGATTCCTCATCTGCCACAACCTCTGCCAACAGTGACCCTGCTGATCCTCCTGGGAGGGGACATCACCAGACGGCCTGATGCAAAGGACTTGGCCAGCAAAGGGGCTGCGCCTGGGCCTTAAGGAAGACCTGGAATTCCACTGGATAAAGGGTACCCACCTTCCTGGTATGGACTGGGGGCCTAAACTACCAATTATAGACTCCCAAAGCAGGTGGTGCTCATCTCTGGGACCCCAGAGCGGCAAAACCCAGACACTTATTCCTTAGGCGAGCTGGGTGTAGCACGCAGGAACACACACCTCAGATGAGCCCCATTCTGACCTTGATCTAGAGCCAACAGGCAGCACTGTCCAACTCGCCCCTCCCCCTCTCCCTTCTCAGCTTCCTGCCATAGACACCCCAGGGGCACCTGTGGGTCCCAGCCCTATAGCACGAACCCCAAAACTCTCAGAGGATAGGAAAGCAGAGTTGAAGTCACCCACAGAAAAGGGCAGCTCAGCCTGGGGAAGAAGAGGGGGGCACCAGAGTCTGCCTTGGGGGAGGGGAGTCCCCAGGGCCCTGACGCCCTCCCCTGCAACTGGCCAGGGGCCCAGCCTCACTGAGCTGGCTCCTATCCGACTGCCAAATACAGACATGAATCTGCCACAGCCCCCTGGCCCCTCCTCCTGGCTCCCCCACCCAAAGCCCCCAGAAGGGCTGCACCCCAACTCACCCCAGCACTCTGTATATGGACCCCAGCCTGCACCTTCCTGAAGGCTCTGCCCTGGCACCAGGCCCTCCTGCTGCCTGCCCACTCCCCACCCCACCTTGGCTTCCCGGGGAGCACAAGCCCAGCCTGCCCAGCCCCACTCGCTTGCTGACCCAGCTGAGGCCCTGCACTGAGCTGGCCCTGGGGGAGGGGAAGGAGCCCAGGAGGGGGAAGGGGAAGGTGTGGGTAGCCAGTGAGAGGTTGGGTGGCAGGCAAGCAGGCAGGCAGGCACTGGGCTGGCTGGGAAGGTGGTGCCTGCTGAGACCACAGGCAGTCAGCACAGCGAAGGGGGAGCGAGGGAGGGGCAGAGCCCAGCCCGGCTGAATTTAGCGGCTGAATTTAGCTCGTTCCCAAGCAGCGGTCTGCCTTTCCTTTCCTTACAGCTCTGATGCTGACTGAGCAGGGCCTCGACTCCAGGTCCTCTAGTCCGGAGGGAGATAGGGGTGGGCTGGCACTGCACTGCAGTATCCAAGACTCTCGCCTGACCCATTAGGGCCAACAGATCCACCAAAGGAGACGCTGATGGCAAGTGGCCCTACTCTCACTTTGTCTTGACCAAACCACCAAGATCCTGACCTGGGAGAGCACCGAACAGCCTCAAATACTACAGAGCCAGGCCATGGCCTGTTTTATCCAGCCCAGCAAACCAGAAACCTACCAGGACCTTCGTTCTCCCTAGAGACATGCTCACTCAACCTAAGGGGGCCCAGAGTCCTACCTCTGCCAAAAAAGTACTGCCATGGACTCACAGCTAGCCCAGGATATAAGCCTATGCCTAACCCTTCCCAAAGCTTTGTGGGGCACCTGCTGGCAATTTGCCCTTCACCCATTAGCCCCACCAGGGCCAATGATGAGGAACGATGAGGAACATGAGGGCTGCTTTACCCCCAACACCCCCTCTTAACTGGCACCCATTTCCATCCAGGCTGGGGAAGGGGCTTGGAAACAGAGCAAGAGAAAAGGGGTTATTAAGCACGGGTCACATGTCCTTCTCCTTCCTCCTATCCCCTCACCCCGCCCAGGGCCACATTCTCAAGCTATGACCTGTGTTTCCCAGCACTGCCCAAGAAGAAGGAGGGGTTGGGACCAGGCAGAGGAGGGGCCCTCCATTTGGGCTGGCTGTCCTGAGGTACGGTGGGGAGGGAGACAGGGCACTTGGTGCTGTACACTTAGGCCCCAACTGACGCTGAGATTGTCCCCATGGAGCAGGGACTCCTACTCCAGGGTCACCTCCAAACTGGACAGTGCTGAGGTGGCTCTGGAGCCCAGAATTGGAAAGGTTTGCAGGGGGCCTCAGAGACCCCTGGTGGTGGCTTGAGGAACAGCACCCCCGAAGCATCCAGTCACCCAGCCACCCAAGTCCTCAAACTCTTGGGAGAGAGGAACCATCAACATAGCCAGGCAGGAGGTTCAGGCTCCAGAGTGGCAGAACTGGCCTTCTTGAGATGAGACCCTCCCATACCCCCAAACTTCGTGGTCAAGGAGGTTAGGGGAGGTGCCCAGGGCTCTACCAGGCTCTGGTGTCACCTACTTGTCACTGTCCCACTGTCAGACCATTTTTATAAGCCAGTCCCTAACATTCCTGCCCTGCTCCATCCACAAATTTGGCTTACACTATGGGAGAAATAGTCGCACCATCCAGGAAGTGGGGAGCAGGAACGCCCAAACCTATACCGTAGAAGGAATACCCCTTCATACTTGCCCTCCGCTTCCCCCATAATAACCCTATCTGCCCTTTCAACACTGCTCCCTGGTCAAACCTGCCTAAAGAACATACTGGCATTAGGGAGCCCGTGAATCAGGAAACTGTCTCTCCCCAGACCACCAAGCACATCTAGCTGGACCCACTATCCCAACTGTCTCCAGTGTCCCCTGCCATGTTCTCACCACAGAGATAGCTGCAGCCACCTGCCAGTATCTACCAGATGAAAGGCATCACACAAGGCCCTTTTCCCAGTTTTCCCAGTTTCCTCATCGGAAATGCGGATATAATAATAGAATCTACCTCACAGGGCTGGACTAAGTGTGATTACTCAATCAACACTGTGCCTGGTACACAGAAAGCACTCTGTGAATGCTAAGTAGCTGCGTTATTTTTATCTGCTACTCACACTAAGCGTAGTTGTTTTGGGACTATCAGAATGATCCTTGAACCGCCCACATCAGGACCAGCTGGAAACCTCTATGACACACAGATTCCTGAGTCTTAGCTGGCCCACAGAATTAGACTTTCTGAAGTTCTCAAAAGCAGCCAGGTGATTCTTAGGCACGTGAAAGCTTAGGGACCACTGCCGATTCTCAAGGAGGAGAACAACCATAAGGGATGGTCTCACTGAGTCCCGTGCACTGAGTCACCGTTCTACTTCAGAGCAGAGCTTCAGACAGAGGAGGTCTGACTCCACAGTCCATGTGCTTCCAACAATACCAGCTGGCCTCTCATCTTGAGCCAGCTCTCTTAACTCCCCAGCAGTGGTTTTCAAACTTCACTGTGTATTGGAATTGACCAGAGGGCTATCCTTAGCCCATAGACTGCCAGGACATACCCCTAGATTTTGCTGATAGTCTGGATTTCTTACACGTTCCAAGGGGATGCTGAGGCTGCTGTCAGAAGACCACACTTTGAAGACCGGCTCCATTCAGGCACACTCATCGCCCTTTGCAGCTGTGTGCCCTACCCAGGCTCTGTCACCCAGGTTGCTCCCAGAGCAAATTTCAGGAGCTTCTGAGGCTCTCTGACCCCATTACTGCCTCACACCCACTCACTGTGGTACACACAATCCCCACTGTCCAGGAGGGCCGCCGTGTGCAAAGGCTAAGGAATGAGAAAGGCAGTCATGTCCTCAGGGGCCTTTGGCTGGTAGGGAAGACAAGCCAGAAACACAGGCGACTGGAAGAGCAAGCAGAAATGAGCAATGAGGTATCAAGAGAGCCAGATAAGGTGGTCACAGGAGTACAGAGAGGCTGGAGATGAGAGAAAAAAGAAGGAACTAAGAGAAGAGGTGGTATTAGAGTTTGATTGAAGTGGGTGGGGGACTGGTCCAGGCAGAAGACGTTTTGTAAACAGATGTTCACAGGCCAAAAACACATGGGCAGAGGCCTATAGCTCAACTGTGCAGTGACAGATCTTGGTGAAGACGAAAGAAGTGGACATCACAACAATGATAGCCCTGGGGATGCCTCTTGCTGCTCTGGCCACTCAGGGCATCCTCAGGCCCCGTGGATCCAGGAGACAGAGTAGCTGAAGGTGGCTTTTGCCCCAAAGGCCAATAGTGGCTCCCTGTGATTTTGGCAGAGGAGGAGGATGGGAAAATGGGTACTGCAGTGATCCCACTGTGGAAAAGTGAGGAGAAAAGAGGGCACAGGCCACAAAGATGTGGGACTTTCCACAGGATGCTGACATGACTGCTTCCCCAGGACAAGGAGAAGGACTGTGCTGAGAATAGCTCAGGTTTGAAATGCACAAAGCATCAGAGAGAATTACACATGATCAGCCTGACCTAGCCAGGCAAGTGTTGAAATTTCCCACGTATGATTACGCCGGGTTGCTCCAGGTTAGATGAAGTGTTTGTGCCCACAGTACATTAGGTCCCCATTCGTGTGACAGGCTGTGAGTGATGAGTTCCACTCTAGCTACCATCCCGGGGGAGTCTGTGCAGGGGGCACACCTGCTGGGGGCGACAGAGCAGGGAGGGAGGGCTGAATCTGGCAGAGTGGACCAGGTGTTGTCCAGCCCCCGACCAGGATGGACCACAGGACCCGTGTGGCATTCCAGTGCTCCCTCCGTGGGCAGCTACTGCTATTGCCAGGGAGAGCCTGCAACTATGTAGCCAGTAGCTGGGAACCCAGAGCAGGAGAAGAGGGGGATAGGGGTGACTTTCTTTCTTTTCTTTTGTATTCATGACCCCAAATAAACAACCTCTTCTCTTTTGTGATAGGGATGATCATATGAGAGTAAGACCTGAAGCAACATATCTGTTGGCTCAAAAGTCTGTGGCTGACTCATCCCACCCCAAGCCTCAAAATTCTTACTGAGTATTTAGCCCATGAGTCAGGATGATCTTCTCTGTACAGATAAGAAATTTGTGGGCAACTAAAGGTGAAGGTCTTGGCCTGAGAATGCTAGGATGTTGGGCTCAAACATGTGAGACCTGTGTCTGAGGGGAGGGCTGCAGGCAGCAGAATGGAGCCCCCATCACTTTCCTCCTGACAATACCTGGAAGGCCTCCTGTAGAGCCCACTGCAGGGGTGAGCAGAGTGTGCACGCCAGGTAGTTGGAGAAATAAATGCATCGGAGCCGTGATAGAGGTAGGGAGGGCCCCCCTGGCAGTCCCCTCCCCATGAGTTCAGGAGCACAAAGACATCTTAAACCTGAACCAGCTCAGAGTAACCAGGAAGGGGATGGGACAGGGCAGTGGTTAGGAGTGTCTGTCTGGGAGACCTGGAGATGGCGCTACAGAGCATGACTCCAGCCTCTGACTGGTGCCATGTTTCTAGAGCCTGACATCCAACAGGGCAGGGTGCAGGTCACAGACACTGTTAAAATGCACAGCAATTAAAACGACATTGAATGAAGTACTTGGTTTCTCAGTCACACTAGCCATATTTCAAGTGTTCAACAGCTACACATAGCTGGTAGAAACTAACACCAGACGATGCAGACACAGAAGCATCGTTATCACAGCAAGGCCTGTTGGTCAGCACTACCCTACAGCAACTTGGTAGCGTTTTCTCAGTTTCCTCATCTGAAATGTGGATTTAATAATAGAATCTACCTCATAGGGCTGGACTAAGTATGATTACCCAATCAACACTGTGCCTGGTACACAGAAAGCACTCTATGAATGCTAAGTAGCTGCATTAATTTTATCCGCTACTCACACTAAGTATAGTTGTTTCTTGGGCCAGTTATTTCCATCACACTGAATCATTTATTGCTTATAACATTTCCAGGCAGACACAGATGCTCAATAAAGGTTACTAGCCTGGTGCTAGCTCTGTCACAGTACCCTTCACACTTTAGTCTTCCCAGCTGAAAGATGGGAATGTCACCACCTGTCACCTCCAATGTGATGTAGGTCAAAGAAAAGATGTGAAAGGGTTTGGGAGAACTATATGTCACTCTGAAAACAGAAGAAACTGTGCAGAGATGGAGCACTGGGCACAGGTGGGAACTCAGTAGATGCTTACGTGATGTATTCAGCAGCAGCTAAGAGAAAAGGATCCACTTGGGTTAAGCACACTTGTCACAGTCCCAAGCCAGGGGATCCAATCCGTACCCCTCCCCCTTTGAAAGAGTTATTCAGGAGGGAAAAGGGATCTAGGGCTGGAGGTGGCTGCTGGAGCTGGAGAATACCAGGCTGCACACTCCTGCCCCCCAAACCAAGGGCTGCATTCTGTAGTTACCCACTTCCTAGTTACCATGGTACCCAACCAGGAACAGAGCTGTGGGCTCTCAAAAGCAGCTCAGTTGGGGTGGGCACCCCAGGAGCACACTGGGCAGTCAGCCCTGGTTTCCATAGCACTAGGGATGGGGGTGAGGCGATAGTAAGAGAGGGTGGTAGCTCTGCATGCAGGCCTCTTCCCACAGACACTGCCCATTCCCTCCCTCCACCTGTACCCCAGGCCCCCACAGCCACGCTGCTGGGTACCCTCCCCAGCTCCGGTCCTTACTCCCTACAGACTCCAGGCCTAGAACCCTCTCCTTTGCCAAATGTCTGTGCAACCACTGGTTCCGCCCACTCCGGCTGCTCTCTGGGTCCACTGGCCCCCATCCAGCCACTCTGGACCAAACAGTGCCTTGTAGGGTAAGAAAGTCAGATTCTCCATGATGACCAGTGTGCCAGCCTCTTGGGCCCTGGGGCCCTGGGGCCCTGGAGCCAGCCTGACTTATGGGGGCTGCTGCAATGCCTGGTGCAGTCGACGAATGTGATAAAGGCTTCCTGGCTCCCTGGCTCCCTGTGCAAAGGAGGCATAGTGATGCTGCGATACCCGAGGGCAGTGGGCTAGAAGATGGCAAGCTCTGAAAAGGCAGGGATGAAGTCCTCAAGTCGCGGTCTGAAGAAAGGAGCAGGGAAGGAGAAGGCACGTCCCAGGGCCTCCTGGAAAGCTGAGCCCATGTGCACAACATCACCCCTGAACGCTAACGACTAACATTTGTCTACAGCTTTACAGTTCATAAAGCTCATTCGCACATTCACTTTCATCTGTAAGGATGGTATAATTATCTCTGGTTTACAAATGAGGAAACTGAAGCTCGGAGAGGTTCAATGTGGCAAACAGAATTCCCAGTCAAGTGCTGACAGCTGCTGTGCCCTAAACTGCCATCCCCACCTTAAAAGGCTCCCAAATGGCTCCGAGTATTGGGACACCCCTCACTCCATCTCTAGCCAGATCACAGCTGAAGCCAGGTATTGACCGTGCCCTGGAGCCAGGCCTGTGCCCCTGAGGGGCGCTGGAAGCTGAGTCAGAGGCCAGATCCCAGAGGTGATGGAAGGACCGAAGCATGCAGTGGGGGCTGGCATGATTCAGCAAGGTGGAGGGGCGGGAGGGAGAAAGCCTCGAACGTGGCCCCTGGGGGGACGAGGAAGCAAGGGAAGAGGAAGACCTGCAGCTCCACAAGGCTCCGTGGTGCAGCCAAAGGAGCTAATGTAGCCCAGGCTGAGATCAGTCCCCACCGAAAGACATCTCTGCACTGCAATGGTGCTAAGGCCCAGGGACCACGCTCACAGGCTCTGTCATCTTGTCTCTTGCAGCAAGAAAGGCACAGAACAATGTGTGCTGTTCCCCCTCCTGGCATGCTCTGCCCCTCCCCCTGCAGCCTAAGTACCAGCCTCCTTTCGGCCCTGATGGCTCCCAGAACACCGACCAGCACTCAACTGTCCTCACACTGGACGCCTCCGCTCTGTGCTGGCCTCAAGCCAGGTCTGGACACCCCACGGTAACCCCTTTAAGGTTGAGTTTGAACCTTGTTCCTCTACGACACCTTCTACCCATCCTCCCCCGCCCCTGCCCTGCTGCCCAGGGCCAGGACGGTGTCAGGCCCAGTCACCTGCACGAGCAGAACTGGCCAGAGAGAAACTGGACTGCAACCCAAAGGAAGCAGTCTGACACCAGGCGAGGGCTTTGTAAAAAGAGAAAACAAGGCAGGTTCAGCACTGCTATCGCCAGAAGGCGCTCTTAGCTGCCTCCTGGGGCTGGGGCTCTACAGGCAGAGAGGCGGAGAGCTTGAAAGCCGCTCTTTTGCCTGGGGCTGGCCTGTGCTAGGAAGAAAATGCCTTCGAAAGGCGCCTGGTAGCTCTCCAGCCCTTTCAGCTGAGAGATTGTGTTTTTCAGAGACTCAGAGATAATATGCCTTCCCCACAGACCCAGTTCAGGGAATTGCTGTAGGAAGATGGCATTTGGAGCCTGAAGATGACTTTCACCGAATGTGAACTGGCCAGCCTGCTGTGTACCTTGAGAATGTGGGCCCTCCTCTGAGGACAGGACTGCTAAAAATGCTTTCTCCAGAGGGAGACTGTCCATGTTGTCTGAGAAAGCAAGCTCTCGCAGTCAGCTCACCCCCACCCAGCCCTGGCTCGACAGGCTCCCTACCAGGTCTCACAGCCAGTGAAGCAGCACAGCTGGCCTGGCCCAGCTCGTTGGTGGCGGTGGCCACATAGCTTCCCGCATCAGCCTCCTGGGCCTCTCTGAGAAGCAGGGTGTGCCGCTCGCCCTCAGCGCGGAGGAGAAGTCGGCCCTCGCTGCGCAGCACAGACCCATCCTTGTGCCAGGACACTGTGGGGAAGGGGCAGGAACCAGCTCACCATGGTCCCGGGAAGGAGCCCAAACCACTCCTCCTCCCATCCCAGGGCAGTCTGAAAAATCCCCCCCCCAGAGGAGGGGGTTCCTACGCAATCTCCCCAAACACAGGGAGTCAAGGCAGCCCCCCAGGAGTGGATAACTCCCCTTCTGCCCACCCACTCCTTCAAAGGACTCCGAGGGAACCTCCCCATCCCACATTCCCCTGCCTCATCCCCCTGGCTTCAGCCCTACTGCTCACCTTGGGGTGGGGGGTTGGCAGTGATGATGCACTTAAGCAGCACATCAGCCCCTGGTGCCACCACCACGTTCTGCAGGGGGATCTCAAACACTGGGGCCTCCAGGGGCTCTTCTCCAGCGGACACATAGGAGTCATCCGAGGACTCTGCGGGACACAGGGTGACAGTTAACAGGACTCCATCCCTGAGGGGATGACTCGGGGAGCAGGTGTTGGCAGACCCACACCCCAGAAAGCCAAGCTCTGGAGAGGAGCTTCTGCAAGGCAGGTTTGGGAGAGCAAAGAGTCTCTCTCCCGAATGTCCTGAGACATGAAGAGAAAGCCAGAAGGAAGGTTCTTAACCTGGGCCAGTAGCAGAGACCTCACTTCATGCACAATCAGTGTGGGTTTCTGGAGGAAGGTGGGTACATGCTGTGGGTGTCTTCACATCGTATGTGGCACAGCAGGCTCTATGCAAGGCACTTAAAGGGTCACAAGACTGTGTAAGTTTCAAGCTAAGAGTAACCCAGACCTAAGCGGTAACACTAGTTGCACAGGGCAACAGGTGGGCGATTGTCAAATTTGTGTGGCCACCAGATTCCAAAGAGGGAGCAGCAGGAGGACTGCAGGGGCCTACGAAGATCAGCCTTGATTCTGTCCCTTCACCAGACAGTAACATTGCACTTACTGTATACTGAGCACTGATGGGCACCCAGGATATCACAGGAAATCAGATGTGATCTCTGCTTATAGGAAGCTCATACAAAGAGATAATAAAACCCCCGCTGTCCTGATTCTCTCTGGGTATTTTCCAACCCTGACAATCTCTAAGCTAGAGAAAAGACAATGCAGACAACCAAAAGGGCAGTGAGGATCCCAATTCTGATTTCTAGCTACTGCACCTGGGGCAAATGAGATAATCTATCTGAGCAGTCGGTTGTGTTATCTGGAAGATGGAGGGATAACACCCTACACTTAGGCTGAAATGAGATAGAAGCCCTATGGGCCTAGTTAACACAACCCTAGGACATGGTGGTGGGTATACAGTAATAGTGATTAGTAGAGTGATGGGTGGGAGCCTAATCATCTCTAAAGGCTTTAAAGTGGTGGTACTTAAATGCAAAATAGTTTTGATGTAGAAAAATACAAGTTGGTCTGTTCAGGATGTGTGGGTTTGGGGCAGCAGCATTTTCCTGTCGGTGATGTTGCTCATCACCCCTGAGAAGGTAGGGGACGAACATGGGCTGCCATGTGTAAGGACCACAGTCAGCTCAGAGATGCAAGTTGTGAGGGCATGGAGAGAGCAGGAGGAAGGGGAGGTTAGATCAGATCTCAGTGGCTACAGATGGGTCAGGGGATGGTGCTGGGAAGGGAAGGGCAGAGCCGGAAGGTTAGCTAACCAAAGCTCGCCTGTGACAGCTCTACCATCTCTTCCTCCACAGTGGGATGCGGGGATACTGAGGGCTCTCACCAGTACCTCCTCCCATTGATGATCTGTGACACGGCAGGATCACTGGACCTTAGGGGACCTAGAGCAGGCGTCTGGGCACCAGTCTTGCTCACACCTCAGCTCCACTCGGCCTCCATTCAAACACGTTCGCACTCCATCTCACCAGTGGCAGTTTTTGGCATAAGGACCTTCACAGTCCTCCACTCCAATTGGAGTCTGTGTTAACGCCAACCGCACCCTCACAGGCAGCCTAACAGCCACAAGCGAGGATCCTGCTCCTACAAGTAATCCTAGTCCCTCAAAGTCCCTGTCACCCAGGTCGGGCACCTTCTCAGCCCTCTCGGCCGCCTTACCGAGCTCAGGAGAGGTGGGCCGGACCCGGCGACCTTTGCCCTGGCTGCGAGCCCCTCTGCGGTCCCAGGGCCCCCAAGGACCATCCTCCTCTGGCCCTCTGCGCAGCCTCTTCTCGGCTTCAGGCCCCGCCCTGTTCTTCTCCAAGGTTTGGGGCACAGCAGCGCCCTCCGGGCCCGGCGTGGCCCAGGGAAGGAAGCGCACGGCCTGTGCCGGGGGCTCCCGCTTCCGACCTAAAGGGGCTTTGGTCCGGGCCTCAGGAGGATCAGCGGTCGGGGGCGGCACGGGGCTCCGGCACTCCTGGATGGCTCTGCCCCGGGTCAGAGGGAACTGGTCACGCCGCCTAACCTCCTGCTGCGGGCCTTCCCCCGGCTCCGTCCTGCCCGCCGGCCCACGGCTTCGGGGCCTCCCAGGCTCCTCCCCGGACCTGCCCGCGACGCTCGAGGCGGGCGACTGGGCGGCGGCAGGGCTCACGGCCCGCTGGGTCTTGGGGGTGGAGGGCCGGGAGAAGAGCGGGGGCTCGCCGGGCTCTCGCGGGGATGGGGCGCGTTGCAGCGTGGCGCGCAGAGACTCGTGTGAGCGCACCAGCTCCTCCCGCGACGCGGAGCGGCGGATGCGGCCCAGCTCCTGGGCGAAGCGCAGCTCGAGGTCGGAGGCCGGGCTGCGCTGTCGCGTGCGCTCGTCCAAGGAGGCCGCCTTTTGCTGGAACAGGCGACGCCGCTCGGCCACGCTGCCGCGAGGGCCCCGCAGCTCCTCCTGCGATGCACCGGGCGTGCCCCACGCGTCGCTCTCGGACTTGGGCTGATCCAGCGAGCGGGCCTTGCGCAGGGGCACCCAGGGCCGCAGGGGGGCCGGGGGCGAGTCGCTGCGCTCCAGGCTGCGCCGTCGCTCCTCGAAGAACTGCAGCTTGTCCAGGATGCGGGAACCGGCGCGCACCAGCCTCGGGGAGCGGCCCAGCGCAGACTGGCGGCCCGAGGCCTCGCTCAGTGGTGTCTGGGGCCGGGACTCCGCCGTGCCCGCCAGCGAGGGCCCCGAGGACTTGGACTTTTTCCCTCTCTTCTCTTCAGCCGCTGTGGCGTCCTCGGGCAGTGCGAGTTCCTGGGTGCGCCGGTGGGGCGATGTGGGGGTGGCCGGGGGCTGAGCGCTGGGTCCCGGAGAAGCCCGCCTACCCACCCGAGGGGACGGTGGGGGGAGCAGTGCAGACTTGGAGGGAGGTGGAAGGGCCGGGCGAGGACGTGGGGCTTCGCTGGCAGGCTGAGGCTGAAGGTCAGGCTCCTCCCGGCATAATCCGCTCTGAGGGACGCTGCTGCAGAACCAAGACCAAGACGGGTAGAGGATTCAGGGGGCCTCCCCTCCTAGACCTTCAGCTTGTGAAAGGGATTGGGTAGTGGGGCATGCTGGGCAGGCTTGGGGGTGACATGGGCAAAACTCTCCTGCCCCCCACCCCCACGAGGAGGGCACAGCCAGAGCAGGTGCTGGGGAGAGGCCAGCGGCTCATGCACCAGAAGCCCAGGCTAGTGGCTAGGTCCAGGTACAGACTCAGCCCCAGGGGCTTTGGCCAGCACCTCCCCCCAGCCCCAGAAGCTGGGAAACAGCAGGAACAGAACTGAGCATGAAGGAAAGAAAAGAATGAGGCTTGGGACCCAAGATGAGGTGGTGAGGGAAGACAGGAGGGTGGATGGGAGGGACCCTCTTGGGAGTGCAGCCTCCTACTCATTTCTGTCCTCAGCTGGCCCCCACAGCTCTCCCCAACCTGGCAGGGCACACCCCCTTCACAGTGGCCCCCAGACCACAGCGACTGCCTCCTGGCCCAGGCTCAAGTCTTAGGAGGCAGTACCCCATCCCTGCAAGGGCCTAGCTCCTGTGCAGACCTGGACTCATCCCCATCTCCCCACCCATGCTGGTAGGGCACAGCGGGTCGGCGCCGGGGTCCCTGGGAATGGGATACCCAGGCTCCCATTCCCTCTGGTCCATCTGTCTGCGGTATAGGCCTTCGTGTTTTCTCACCCCTTGGAGAGGTATCCTGAGTCCTTGAAAATCCTCCTCGGAGCACATAAGTCCCCTCCAAGGGTTATGTTCAGAAATAACTCAGCTCAGAAATAACTACCAAGTGGGCCTGAGCAGGGGGTGTGGGAGATGAGGAGGAGGGAAGGAGCCTGTCAACTCTGAGCATGCTGTCACCTAATAGAGCCTGGATGCCCAAAGGGTAGGCCTCAGTTTCCCCCATCTGGGCCTTTGGGGAAGGCACAGCAAACATAAAGAAGGCAAGTGAAGGAATCTGAGAGCTATTATACCCCACACATTAGACAGAGCTTAAAAACTTAGGAAATGGCTCGATGAATAGTTAGTGTGTGCCAGGAATATACTAAGTACTTCAGATGCATTGAGTCATTTAATCCTTGAGATAGGAACTGATAGGACCCCCATTTCCACAAGAAGAAACTGAGGCTCCAAAGAGGTTAAGTGCCCCCTCTTTTGAAGGCATTTAACCAGGTACCCAAACTAGGTAACATAAGTAGGAAATGGTGGGTGCTAGGATTGAAACTCAGGCAGTCTGATGTCTGAGCCCTTGTTCTCCTTCACTTGTCTGGGTTTCTGGCAACACAGAAGGGAAGAGAACCGGCACAGTACCAGCCAGATTTACAAGTTCTAGGGGTGCCTGAGTATAAGGATGGTTCATTCTACTTGGGTCAGCTACCTCCACTCCAGACCCACCTCTGGCTCAGGGAAGGGAGAGGAGGCAATTGTTAGGGCCCTACAAGGGCAAAAAGCCTCAGCCAGCCCCCTTCAGGGAGGCAGTTTACTTTGGCTGAGGGAGGAGTAGCAACAGAGCCCCAGAGGAATGGCCTCTGTGAACTGCATGAGGCCTAGAAACAAATTGGGGACATCAGGGGAGGCCTCTTGCCGCCAGCTCCAAGAGCTCCAGGTCAGACTGTACCACAGACATCACTAAGGAAATGGGTTCCTCCTAAGTTGCCATAGCAACTCCAGGCTCCAGCTAGGGCCTGGGAAAGAAAAGCAGGGAAGGAGAGGCGAGTCCGGGGCACAGGAAAGCCTGGTAATGCCAATGAGATAAGCTGAGGGAGCTCCTGGGGTGCCTGACTGGACCCACATCTCTCCTCTGCCCATCACTGCCCACTCCAACAACCCTCAAAACAGCCTCCCCATTAGGCCCTTTCTTTCTCCTCCATGATGTACCTCCCCCACACCCATACCTATCACAAATCAGGCCCCCTCTCAGCTCCCCAAATGCCCCTATTACCTCTACCGTCAGCCACTCCCCTCTTCCGCTATAGCACTTCCTCCTGTATCTGCCGGCCCCCAGATATCCAAAAATGGCTCCAATGCCTCACTCCAACACCTCTGCTCCTCACCACCCACTACCAGGACAACCTTGAACCCACCCTCGGGTATTTCCCACCAGATGTCACGTGCCCCCTGCTGTTGGCTCTGCAGGCCCTCCACCTCCACCCAGCCCTCTGTCTCCAGTCCCTCCCTCCCCCAGCCCCCTGACTCCCCACAACCCCATCCCTCTGCTTCCGAAGGCCCCTCGACCCATCTGCCCCTGACCACCTCGCTCTCTTCTCTCTCCTGGCTGCTTGCTTGCTCCCCTGCTCTCTCCTGCTCTCCCGGGAGCTGCCGTGTGGAAAGGTTCTGTTCCTCCCAGAAAAAGGCCCACATGGGAACAGGAATGTGCAGAGAGATGAAAAGGCAGCAGCTGCTGAGACAGCAGGCAGGGAGGGGGCCCCGGTGGGGGGGGGGTTCTAGGGACAACTGGAGCCTGAATGGGCGAGGCAGGAGAGGGCCCCTGACAAACTGGAGCTCTTGGAGGAAATGAGGAAGGGACAGGGGGTCCCCAAGACTGTGGAGATGGTAGGGTGAGCCAGGACAGGTGGGAGCAGGACGTGGGTGGTGATGGCACAGGAGGAGGGAGCAGTGTGGGAAGAGTGTAGCCAGGGCCAGAAGTGGAAGCGGTGGGGGATGAAGTGCACAGAGATGGATGGGGCAGGGTGGATGGGGCAGGGTGGCGGGTGGTGGCTGATGGAGCAGTGACGGGCAGTGCAGGACAGCACAGTGAAATGGGACAGTGCAGGCCCAGGCGAGGCCGTTACTTACACGTGGATTGAGAGCGCCCGTCCTCTGTACAGACTGAACGCGCTGCCGTACAGGTCACTGGCCACCGAAAGGCTATCCTCTGACCCCCAGCTTGCGCCCACCAGATTAGCTCGCGATGCCCGCACCAGCGGCTCCACCCCCAGGTGCCGTGGCCCGGCCCCGGTTGCCTGTGCTTGCCTTGGGCTGCCTGGGAGGCGGCAGGTGCCACCCCCACTGCCCGCTTCCTGCTCCAGGACCGTCTGCCCGCTGCCCCACCAGCTCACTTGCTCCTCCGAGGTGCCTGTCACGGAGGTCGGGGGTGTGTCCAGGGAGGTGCCCACCAGGGTGTCAGAGCCCCCTAGAGAAAGGGGCACGGTGAGCAGAGGCACCCCTCAGAGGAAGCCCCCCTGCCTGCTCTTGGAGCACCCAGAGAGCTCACCCGTGGGGGTGCTGAAGGCCCCATCATCCCGAAGCTCCAGGCGCTGGGTCCCCTGCACATCGCTGATGTCATCCTCAGCAGTCTCCGAGTCTGGAGAAGAAGGGGTCTGTGTGGGCAGGGCCCTCCTCCCTCTGCCTCCAACTCTTCCCTGTTGCCTCCTGCCTCCCACAGCAGGTTCCATCTTACCACAAATAGGATGTCCAGGACCCCATCTTCTCCCCTCTTTTCCTCCTGACACCCCCTGAGGCTGCTCTCGGTAGCCCCTCCCAAGCCAGTGCCCTGGCTCCATCTCTGGGCCCCTGGCTATTCACCCTCGCTTCTGTGGGGCCCCCCCAAACTGCTCTCCCCCCACTCCCACCCAAATAATAGCTTACCAGGGCCTTGTCCCCTCCCCCTCCTCTTCCTGTCATTAAAGTCCCTGTGCAACACCCAAATTAACAAGGTCCTAGGATCTAAAGCTCTAAAGTCTGGTTTCCAGTGCCCCAGGGGAGTCACCTTAGAGTCGTACTGTCAGGGTACTCGACCAACCGCAGGCCAGCCTGTCCTGCACCCCAAACCAGCTGGAAGTCATCAGGGTGCAGCTGAGGCAGGGTGAGGAGAGGTCAGGCTGAGCGGGGAAGGGGCAGGTGGGGGACTAGGGCAGGAGCCAGCTTCCTACCGTAACTTTGCTTTCTGCAGGAGCGGAAAACTTCGCTTCCATAGGAGCAGCAGGAGAGAGACGTGGACAGACAGTTATCAGTGTGTTTGTGGGGTGGGGCATGAAGGGCAGGCAGGACAGAGGGGGCATGAGGGTCCCCAGTGCCCAGGAGTGCCCTGCGGGGAGGGTGGAGGTATGCCCAGCACTGGGGAGCCTGCATGCTTGAGCTGGTCATCCCAACTCTCCCAGAGGTTCTAGTACCCTTGGCACTGATGTGCCCACTGGCCGCGCACACACCTGCCTGTGCCCAGCCCAGCCACTGACCTGGGCTTCCCTAATCTTAGTGGCCAAGCTCACCCTCTGTCATAGTATTGGCTCTGTGCTTTGACTGCTCCTGACAATTGAAGGCCGGCCTGTTTGCATTTGTTGACAGGCACTTTCCTCAAGAATCCTCTCTTCTACTGCTAAGTGGTCCTCAAAAATGCCCAGTGGCTAAGTTAGGAACCAAGGTTCCTAGGCCTATTTACACCTTTCTCAGAGTCTATCAGATTCTGTGCCTCAGTTTCCCTGTGGGCGCCATGACAAGCAGGAGCCATACGCTGGTGGCCAGAGCATGGCAAGGAGCACCTTCTTGGCCCCACAGATGAGAACAGGAGCCCCTCCCCACTGCTCAGCCCTCTCTCAGCTGTAGTGCACAGGGGCCCTTGTTGGGTGGGTGTGCAGTTGGGGGGGGTCCCACATCTCATGGGCTATCTTCAGGGTCGTGATGCCTCATGAAGGGACAGGGACCAGGAGGCGGAGTGGGCACGGGCAACAGCAGCCCACAGTCCACGCACCATGGGTAAGTCGGCCAAAGGCCCGGCGGGAATGGCCAGTTTTCTGAAAGAGAAAAGCCAGAATGAGTCGCTGGGGGGAGGCTGGCTCCTGGGTCCCTGCAGCTCCCGTCCCAACCTTCAATATGAAGCAGAAACTCATACTAGGGGCCAGTGTGTGTAAGGGGTAGGGAATGCAGGAGGCACAGAGACCAGAGACACCGCTTGGCTGTAGGGAATGGCTCCACTCCGCCCTCCTCCAGGCTGCCCAGCTGGCTTTGGGGAGAAGCAAGGACTAAGGTGAGAGGACAAGGAGGCTGTGGGTCCATCTCTGGGACTCCCTGCACGGTAGAGGCTCACAGCCTGGGTCGGGGCAGCATCCCCAGAGACAGAGGAGAGGAGGCAGGTAGTCAGGATGACTGAGGAGGATGACTGAGGAGAAGATGGAGGGGGTGCGCTTGAATGACTGGCAGAGGGAGGGCAGAGGACGCCCATCCCTGCTGGGGAAAAAGGACAGATACCTGGGATCGGTGTCCAGCGGGCGGGGGAGGCGGATGGGGGGGCGAGGGTCAGATCCCCTACATGGCCAGAGCCTGGCCAGGCAGGCAGGAGGCCCGGGCACGCAGAGGGCAGGGCAAGGCTTGGGGAAATTTATTGAGCTCAGCGCGGAGCTCTGTGCGTTGCTTTCAGGAGCTCCGGAAGATGGAAGGCTCCAGGGTGGGGGGCTGAGGGAAACGGGCCGGGGTCGGGGCCGGGGCTGGACAGAGGCGCGACTGAACGACACGGCACAGCAGCAAGCGGTCCCCGCACGCCGAAGGCTGCAGCGGGGCCGCTCCGGGGGGTCGCGGGGACACGGGATGACGGAAAGGGCCCTGCAGTTCAGCGCAGGGGGGCCCGCGCTCGGGACGCGGCCCGCGCCCCCGGAACGCGCCCGACCCGCCGCCCTCCGCCGGGCTGGGCTGGGGCCGGCGCCGCTCGGCGCCCCCTCCCCGGGCCCAGCCGCGGTGACCCGCCCTCCCTGCCGGGCGCCCAGCCCTTCCTGCCCCCTCCCGGCGCCGCCCGCCCCCGGAGCCCTCACCTGGAAACGCTTCTTCACCCACAGCTTCTTCATGGCGGGGGAGGGGGCCGGGCCGGCGGCCGGGCGAGGAGGGGACGGGCGGGGGCGGGGCGGAGTCGGAGGCGGGGCCGGGGGCGAGCTGGGGAGCGGGCGGGAGCCAGCGCGGGTGGCGGAAGGAGCGGCCCGGCCTCGGGAGCCCCGGTACGGGGAAGGCGGCGTCGGCGCCCAGAGCCCGCCCCTCCCCCGCCAGCCTGCACCCCCTGGCGCCCCTTCCCTTCCCTGCACCTCTGCATCCCCTGGGGCGGCCCTCACCTGCCTCCCAGCGCGCCCGGGGGACAGCTCCCGAAGTTGATAGTCCCCACCACCACCCCGCATCTGCCTCCTGGGCCTTGGGCACATGGGGAAACTGAGGCACAGAAAACGGTGCTGGCGTCTAGCTCAGGCCGCTGTCATCGGCAGCCCAAGGCGACCTCCTCCCGCAGGCGGCTCTGGAAGGTCAGCAGCATCTCGCTCATTTGGCAAACGTGCACAGGCACGCTGTGCCAGACAACCCTGCTCACCGCAAGGCAGAGCACCGTGACAGCGCCTAGGTCATCCTCCGGGCAAGGGTCCTTGGGGATGGAGGCTTCGCGCTGACCTGGACCCAGACTATACAATTCCTCCAGCTCCGGGCTCCTTGAGGCAAGGGGCGAAAGCTTTCCTCGATTTACCCTGAGCTTCCTCCCCCCCCCCATACATACAAACGCACAAGCAAGGTAAGGTGCCCAGAGGTATTCCTCATAGTCAGAGTCACCTCATGTTCTTACAGAGGTGAGCACACTTAGTAAATTTTTAAATGTGTTCTCCTCACCTCACTCCCCTCCCCACCTCTACCCCATTCAGAACCCCAAACTGCAAAGTTCTGTTCCCCTCTTAGGTTCCTTTCGCATCACCAAGAGCCTGGCACTTAGCAATTGTTACTTCCTTTACTGCAACCCCAGGAGCCTGCAGTCTTCATGAGCATGTCCATCCCCATCTAACTGACAAGCATCTGAGGCTCAGAGAAGTCCGCTCACAGCCAGAGCCACACAGCTGTGAGACTGCTTGTCCCCAGACTGGACTTCTCATCCCGGCATGCACAGGCTGTGCCAGTCCTGGTTTCTGAGCTACGACTTCGATACAGTGTAATTATTAATATGTACTGCATTCTAGCTCTGTAGCAGACATTGTACTAAACACTTTGTATGAATAAACTCATTCAATTGTCCCAACAAGGAGGGAGACTGAGACACAATAGCTAACAAATTAAGGGAGTCAGGATTCTATAACTGGGTTATTGATCACTGTGTCATAAAGTTCACATGATGATTGGCCAGCATGACCCCTAACTTTATTGCTTTAATTAAAGCCTGGGTGCTAAATACATACAGATAGATAGGTGTGATGGCACATGCCCGTAATTCCAGCACTTTGCAAGGCTGAGGCTCAATGAGCCCAGTGTTGGAAATTTAGCGACTTAGCAAGACTTTGTCTCAAAATTTAAAAAAATAAAAAAGAGCTGAGAATATAGCTTACTGTGAATGCCCTGGGTTCAGTCACCAGAAGAATAAAATAAAATAATAAAATACAGGGATAGACTGATGACTGCACAATGTTTGGGTGGTAGGAGACGAATGTTTAAATTCAGACAATGACAGTAACACCTCCCTCATTTTCCAGTTTCTCCTGGAATCCTGAAGTTGAGTTTGGGGCCCTTTAATTTTAAAGCTTAATGTCTTGTACATTCTGGGTACATACAGGCGTTCTTGTTCCCCCAACCACCAGTGGCAAATGTTATACACACAGACACACGCACAGGGACGTGTGTGGAGCAGGACGTGTGTGTCCGTACTAGTTCCAGCCAGAGGACCCCGGACACCCCCAAATACACCCACTCACAGATGGGGGAGCTGAGTGGGGGCAGCAGGTAACCGGAGCCCCTGTTCCCCAGGAGAATCCGAGGGGCTGGCACATTCCGTAGCAAAAATAACCAATGGGTAGCAGGAGTGAGTGACGGGACAGCTGGGCTGAGGAGAGGCCTGCTCTGCTCTCCCCTGAAGAAAGCCAGAGGGCCTTGCTCTCAGGTTGGGCCTCAGTATTTCACCCCTGAATGCCCCATTATCCCTCCAAGGCCAGACAGCTCTGCTCCCCTGACTCTTCCCCAGGCTTCCTGTTTCTGTGGCAGCGTTTCCCCTTAACCAGAGAAGCTCCAAGGCTTTGTGTCACACCTGATCTGCTGTGCAGACCCTGGCTGAGCCGCACGCACCCTCTGGCCTGCCCTTTGCCTCCTCTCTTGCCTACCTATGCCCTGCTCTGTATTTCTGACACACTGTGTAATTTACTGTGTTGCCTATTGTCTCTGCCCCCCCAGAGTGTAATCTCCAGGTAATCTCCCCTCTCCCACTCATGTATCACAAACACTTAGCCCAGTACCTGGCACATAGGAGACACTCAATAAATATGAGAGTGGGTGGCACAGCCCAGGGGCAGGGGATGAAGAGTGGAAGGTGGTGAGTCTTCTGGAATAGCTCCCTTCACCTAGCCTTTTCTTTTCTCTGTCCTGATCCAGATCCTTTCCTGGAAACAACTGGAGAAGCGACCATCCCCACTCCACCTGGTCTTGCTGCAAGGACCTGCTCCAATCAGCAGAGTCTCCTGTATGGGCTCGGGCTGACTTCCAGGGCCTCTCTGCGCCTCTCTGTTCCCTCCCAGGGCTCTTCTCTGCTCCCACTCTGATGCCCCCACCACTCCTGGATTAGTATTTGCCCGAATGGATGGCAGCACTCACCATACCCATTCCCAAACCCACACTAGTTTCTTCCTGGATTTTTATTGTGCATTCCAAATTCCAGGCAGAAAAGATGCCAAATGTCAGATATTCCTCAATGCAGATTCTGGTGTGTTCCCCCATCTCTCCCTGGCCTACACTGGCCCTCTGTCTCTGTTGCTAACCTCTCCCCTCCACGCCTTCAAGAACCCAGGATGGTTCATTATCATCTACTGGCCTTTGGCCCTTCTGATCAACACCAGAGTCCTTCGAGACTCTAACTAGCATACACACACGTGCATCCTCCATTTGCCCCTCCTCTCAGCTGTGTCCTCTCCTCCTCGCCCCCACCCCGCCCTTTTGTGCAGGGAGGCCTCTGCCTTCCTCCAGGCACACTCCCTGCTCTGAGGGCAGCACTTGCTCTGGTCACTTGATTTGTATGTGGCTGGGAGCCTGGTGTTTTGAAAGAGAAGAATGCCTGCTGTGTTGGAAACTGGGCCAGAAGATGGATTGGGTTAATGACAAGAGAAGAATGGTCACAACGACAAATCCTTAGCTCCATCTTCCCACCTCTATTTCTGTGGACAGGCAACAGACCCAGGCCTGGTGACCCACCTTTCAGGCCCAGCCCCACCACCTCAGCCTTGGCTAATTTTCCCCTTTGAGCCCCAATTGTCTTATGTGAATAATGGTCACAATAGTAATCTGGGGTTTGGAACGTTTAATTAATTAAATCAGATAATATGCCTTATACATACAAGGATTTTACAAATATCCTGCATTTCTGCTATCTTCACTTCCTTTGTTTCCTATTTTTCTTCATTTCTATACCCCTGAGTCCTACAACTACCATGCCAGTTTCCTTTTCTGCAAACTCACCAGCCTGCAGCCCCTTTGTGTCTTCAGTCCCCCAACCTCCCTAAGCCTGGCCAACACCCTTCCATCCTGAGCTACCATCTCAGGCTTGGGCGTGCCAAGAGCCTTAGCAGCACCCTGTGCTGGCCAGAAATTGCCTCCTTCCTTCTGCAGCCAGGTCCTTGCCTGGTTTCCTCAACTACCCTAAAGTCCTCCTGCTGTTGATTCCAACCCAGAAGGTTTTCCACAAGGAAACTTGAGCAATGCTGAGGTGTTGTGCAGCTGCCTTGGACCAGGAGCTGTCACTGGGAAGGGACTGGAGAGATGTGGGCAACAGAAGAGGCCAGAAGCCACACTCACCCAGTCACCCACTATCACCAAAGCAAAGCCCCTCCCCGACCAAATCATGGGGGAGAGCACAATCGTTAAACATATGGTCATCTGCAGTGGGACAGAATGAAACCTCCACCTGTTCTGGCACCTTCTATCTACCCAAGCTGGATATGTTCTCAAATGGAACATGCTGCAGCCCAATCCTCTTCCTATTCTAAAATGAATAAATGTCAAAAGTCCCAAATCCAGCCCCACGCACCCCATACATCCATACTCTAAGTTGCTCAAGCCTACTGTTCACCGGTCTGGACACTGCCCTTATACTGTCTAGGTATGCCCAGGCAGGGCTCAGCTCTGCACACCATGCCACCCAGATTATAAAGCACTAATGAAATAGCCTTTACCAGGGGCTCTCCCACCTCATCTGGAAGCACCAGGGCAGGCCAGGAGGCTTCCATCTTCAGAAATGCCAGATCAGGGCAGTCATGTAGTAGCCACTTTCCAAATACTGGGCAGTGTCCCCCCACCCCCACCAAAACTTTTTGAGTAGTAAAAAGGCTCCACGGCCCAAGCCAGGAGGACAAGGTTCTTAGATTTGGGATGGGAGGGCCATAAACAGCTGTGTGTCTACCTCCCTTCTGGTCCACCTGGAAAAAGAATTGTTTGGAGCTGCAGTTCTCTGTGGGCCTGCCCAACATTAAAGAAATATTATAACCACTGCTCTTTCTCTGTCCTACCTTTTCCTTCCCTAGTACCTCTCTCCTGAAACTAATCTTATTATCTTACCCTTCAATTTGCAATCTGTTTTCAGCTTCCTTTGCCCTGAGGGGACCAGAGCTAAGTAAGAACCTGAAGGAGTCCCTTCTTGCTCCAGCTCAGAACTCTACCAGAACATGCTCCACCCCGACCCCAAGCTAGGGAAGCCTGTACCTGGCCAGCTGTTAGACCAACCAGGAGAAGCCAGCCTTGGTCCTCTCTGGCCTGGTCCTGGCCACAGAGACCACAAGGAACCAGGCGTTGGAGGATGGGAGGTGGGCAGGGCCAGGCTGGGGAGATGAGGTGCTGAGAGCTCCATCTCCTGACTGGGTACACCCATGAGCCTTCTTTCTCATCCAGCCGCTGAGGTCCTTCACCCTGGGCCTCTTCCCCAGCCCCCACGGATTGAGCCTTAGCGGACACCATCCAGCTGGAGTGAGATGTCCCTCTTGCAAACAGCCCCCAGCTCTTTGCTACCTCCTCCAAATGCAGCCCTCTTTCTCGGAATTCTGTTTTTCAAGGCTCTGTGTTTGGCCTAGAGAAGAACCATGCAACTAACTCTAGAGCTGGGGAATAGTAAAGGAAGCCCAAAAATTAACCCAAGGAGAATCAGTGCTGACCTGGTATCTTTTCCCAATCCCGACAGGGCAGTGTACACCAGGTCCACTCCTCCTGTCCCTCCCCCTTGGCCTCAGACCACCAGCCTGGAACTGTACCTCCACCCTGCTCAGAGTGTCCCCTTCCATGCCCTCTGAACATCCACTCTGGAACCTCGATAGACACGGTGCCTGGGCTTTCCACGCCAACTTCACATGCCCTGTCCTGCGCCTTTTTGTACCATCATGGTCCTTCTACAGCCCACAAATGTGCACACATATGTGCGTGCCTGTGGATGCTCAAGAAGCCCCCTCCATTCATGCCCTAGCTCTTGCTCCACTTCCTGGTGCCCTGGACGCTGTTCACATGTATCCACCCGCTGGCCCTTCTATCCCACCTGGTATGGGCTACACCAGCCCTGCCACAGCAGTCGCCTGCAAGGAACTGCGACCCATCCCCTCCACAATGGGTCAACGACCAGGGAAACCAGCCCTTCCTTCAGACAGGCACACACCTTTAAGGGGCTCACAACTGCCAGCTCCTTTACTGGAGTTGAAGATTGCCCTCGGGAGACTTCTCTCTAGCAGAGAAAGAGGAGGGCTTCCACCACAGTTCCCCAAGGGGCTGTATAAATCTCAGGCCGGGCTTACCCACCACTGACCCTTGACCTCTGACTTTCCCATGGGGAGCCTCTCCCTGACACCCCTTCCCTGCACCTCCCTCTGGATCGGCACTTCTGCCCCTTCAGCTGAGAAGCCTGGGCAGCTGGGAAGAAGGCCAGGAGCTGCTACCTGCCCCACGTGGCCCGAGAGCCCCTCAGCCCCGCCAGAGGCCGCCCCACCTCCCCATTACCTCCGACCTCCAGCACCGTGAGAGCCGCCTCACAGGAGGCCCGGCCCCGCTCGTTCTGGGCCGCGCAGCTGTACACGCCGGCGTCCTGCGCCCCGCAGCTCCGCAGCCACAGGCAGCTGGGCTCGGGGGGCGCGGGCAGGAGCTGCCCATCCCGGAACCAGCTGAGGCTGGGCTGGGGCGTCCCGCTCACCACCACCCGCAGGCGCACGTCGCAGCCCGCACACACCGCCGCGTTCTTCAGGGGCCGCAGGAAGATGGGCGCCCCGGCCGCCGCAGCCCCTCCGCCGGCCCCCACCTTGGCCCTCTTCGGGGGCACCCCGGGGCTGGGGGGTGCCCTCGTGCCCGCGTCCTCGCCTCGCGTGCCCCGGGCTTTCTGCATGGCCTCTGCGAGCCGGACTGGGGGTGGACGCTGGAACTGGGCGGCCGCGGGGGCCCCGGGGGCTGGTGCCCTGGGAGAGGAGTCCTGGGGGGCCGGCGGCCTGCCTTCCTGCTGCCTGCCCGCCTTCGGCCTGTGCTACCCAGAAGGTCACCAGGGCGGCCCGCGGTTGCGCCTCGGGGGCTATTTTTAGGCCCCCCGGCTCGGGTTGCGAGGGAGCTGTGGAGGGAGGGGGCAGCAGAGGAGGGGACTTGGACTCCACTTGGCTCCTTCTCTCCCTCCAGGAGCCCCCATCGCCAGCCCCGGCTTAAGCCAGTCCCTGGGGATTGGCTCCACACCCCCTCCTCCATGGCGTGTCCGTCCTCTGCCACCTGGGGCTGGGGCGTAGAGTTACCCCTGTTCTCAATCCCGTTTCTCTTCCTCTTTCCTCTCAGTCTCCAGAGCCCCAGACCCACTGGGCTGGTGGAGTGAAAGAGGAATTGTCTGGGGGAGATGCTTGAGAGGTGGATGGAGCCGCAGGTCTAAGGGGCAGTGAGTCAGGAGTGTCCAGTGGCCGCCCCAGGGCCTCCATTACTTCTGGCAAACAGTAAGACCAGGAGCCTGGCAGTCAGGTGGATTCCGGCTCCCAGCCAGTCCTGCATTATCGAGCGTCTCTCAACCCTCTAGTCCTCATCTGTACAAATGGGTAGTTGGATAGGGTTGAAATGGGCAGAAAAGAGTGGGAAGGATACTGTAGGCAGAGGGACAGTGTGAGCAAAGAGAGACAATGATCAAAGAAAACCATCTGTTCTGAGAATCAGAGGGCTTGGAGGGATGAATGGAGGAAAAGGAGGTGGGCCCCATTGGAGAAAGCTCTGGTTGCAAAGATCTCTGTTCTGAAAACAGAGGGCGCTACCACAGAGTTTAAAGTGGAGAAATGACTGATCAGAGCTTTTTCAGAAGGACCCCTTGGGCAGCCAGTGTGGAGAGCAGGCAGGAGATGGGAAGCCTGTTAGAGCAGTGGTCCTCAAAGAGCGGAGCCTGCCAGAAGTCCAGATTCTCAAGCACCACCCCCAGAGACCCTGGCTTAGCAGTGGGAGGGGAGAGCCCAGTAATCTGTAGATTTGGCAAGTGGTTAAATCTGTAGATTTTGACAAGTGACGACTGATCTGTCTTAAGGATTGCATTTTGGTGCTGGGGATCAGACTCAGGGCCTTGTGCTTGGGGAAGGCACTCTAACCACTGAACTAAATCCCCAGCAGGGATTGCATTTTGAGAAACAGCAGGATAGGACATTATAGCTTTTAAAGTCCAAAGGAGAATACTGTACTAGCCCAGTTCTGTGTCTGGACCGCAGTAGTCACATAAATCTATACACGTGGTAAAACTGCACTGAACTAAAGGTACATGTATATGTACGCACATACACCCACTCACACACATACACACACACTACAGAATGCATGTAAATCTGGAAAATCTAAAGAAGTGAAGGGACAATACCAATGCCACGTTCCTGCCAGTATACTATACTGTGGTCATACGAAGTGTCACCACTGGGGAAAGCTGATGAAGAGCACATAGGGTCTCTATTATTTCTGACAACCACATGTGAGTCTTTGATTATTTCAAAATTAAAAGTTAAAAAAATGTCTAGGGGCTGGAAGGGTAGCTCAGTGGTAGAGAGCTTGCCTAGCATGCATGAGACCCTGGGATTTTTGTTTTTGTTGTTGTCATTTTGTTTTGTTTTGTTTTTGAGATAGGATCTCACTCTGTAATTCAGGCTGGACTTAAACTCACTAATGTAGCCCAGGTTGGCCTCGAACTCACAGTAATCTTCCTGTTTCAGACTCCCAAATGCTGGAATTACAAGTGTGTGCCACCATACTCTGAGAGGCTCTGGATTTGATCCCTACCACAGAAAAATACTGAGTCCATGAATGGCCCAGGCCTGACCTTGACCCGCAAGAGACGAAGCCTGGGAGGGGCTAAAAGGAGCCATGAGTCATTCAGAGATGGAGAAATTTGCTTTTGATCTGGCCTCATCCTCTGCCTTCCTTCTGAGACACTGAGGTAAAAACGGTGTGTGTGTGTGTGTGTGTGTGGTATGCGTGCACACCATGGTACAGAAGAAACAATTTAAACACTGAATTATGTCCATAGAGATTAGGAGCCTTGAGGAATCATTTTTCTTGCAGTTTGCATACATTAATGCTTACCCTTTGTGATGTGCAGTTCTCTGGGTTTTGACAAATGCATAGAATCATGCCGGTGCTACCCCAGGACCATACAAAGCAGTTCCATCACCCTAAATACACACTCTTGCATCCTCTTTGTAGTCAGCCACTCCCCTCTACCAACCCCTGGCAACCAGTGATGATGAATTGAATTCTACAACATAAATTGAATTCTAAAAAGATTAAAATGTGGGAGATAGCACTGCAAACAGAGTACCAAGAACAAAGGAATAGAGACTGTTTTTAAAAAACTAATAACCCAAAGCTACCTAACACTGTATCTCAACAACTGCTTGGAATGCTGTGGGTGGTTTGTAAATGTTGACTGGTTGGTTAGTTGAATAAATGAACCATATGATTTTGAGTGATTCTCTTAGCATCTCTAAACCTCGGTTTACTCATCTATAAAATGAGAGTAGCCCAATGTAGGGTTTATTTGTTCATTTAACAAACATTTGTAAGTTCCTACTAATGGACAAGGATTCCTGCCTTCAGTTTGCTTATGTTCAAGAAGAGAGATGCCACGAACTTAAAGAAGTTGTAAAGATCATGAGCCGGAGATAAGTACTGTGGGAAAGCTCAGCTGGGTGGGGGGATGTGAGTGTGGTGGGAGATTGTGCCTGAAAACAGGGTGGTTGGAGTCAGCCTCCATGTGAACATTGGAGCCAATTTTGAAGGCTGAAGGAGCGCCTGGTGCAGACAACCGGGAGGTGGGAATATGTCTGGTGGCTCTGGGAAGAGCGAGAAGGCCGGCAAGGCTGGAGAGAGCGAGGGCAGAGGGGAAAGCAATGGATCAGACAGCCAGCAGGGACCAGATGGTTAGTATCTTGCAGGCTGTGGAGCTTTGATGGGAAATGGGAAGTCATCTCAGAGTTTTGAGCAAAATTACATGGTCTGACTTACATTATTGGGATGGCATTAAATTATTATATTAAATATTAAAGTGAATATTAACTATTTAGAAAGGCCTGGCACAGAGCCTGGAACATGGCTTGTCTCTTGCTTCCCTTGTCTCTTACAGGGGCATTCACTGACTCGCACTTCAGAGTCTGTGGCCCCGAGTGAGTCGCTGGCTCCCTCTTCTGGAGGATCCTGCATAAGCGGGGACAGCTGAAGCGGTCAGGCGCTGGCCAGGCCAGTCGCCCAGGGCAGCTGGCCGCAAGGCACTTGTCTGTCCCTCAGTATGGGCCCCACAGTGCCCTGCAGCCTGGCGCCAGCCTGGGTGTATGTGCTGCCAGTGCGCTCTGCCTTTTGGTCACAAGTCTATGGTGTCATGGAAAGAATTCTGGGCTCTGGAGGCCAAGGAGCCTGGAGCCCCATCCTCCTTCGCCACAGAGTGCTGTGTGACCTTGGAAGGTCACCCCACCTCTCTGGGCTATGGAGCATTTCCTCTGAGTTATAACGATGCCTAGCACATAGAAAAATCTCAGTAAATATTCATTGAATCAGTGAATGAAGTGTCAGGGGGCAGCTATCATTCCTTCTGGGTGAATGTTTAATTTAGAGAAAAGTAAATAAAAGTGCCCAGTGGGTATTCATTCAAGAAATATTTAAATATTTAATAAGAACCTACTATGTACCAAGCATTCTTCCAGACGCCAAGGATATAGTAGTGAATAACACGAATAAAATTCACCCTTGAGAAGCTGACATTTTAGGTGTTGAATCAAAGGTCAGAGATGCATTTGCATTTGTACCCTGTGGTGAGGCCTGTGGTGAGAAGAAAGGAGAGGTGAATGGGGCGCTAAGGAGCAAGGCTGGGATGGCAGCCAGAGTGGACAGATGGGGTAGCAAAGTGCCCATCGGTCCTCAGCTCCTGGCACAAGGTTCCCCCTCCACAATCCTTCTCGCTCTCCCTCTGATGGGGTCTGAGCTGAGCGAGGCCTGGTCCCTTGTGTCCTGTGGGAAGCTGTTCAGGCCTCTGTTGAGTCCTGTTCTTTCTTGATGCTTAGAGTCTTGAAGAAGAAGCCCACAGAGCACTCTGAGGGGCTGGAGAGGTTATGGCCATGGAGGTACTGGGGTGTATTGGGGGGGGTGTTGAAGATCTGGTTGGATGCACATGATCATGTGACGCGCTAACCTCTTTTTTTTCTTTTGGTCCATTCCCTGGGCTCTCTGGGTCAGCAAGCTGCACTTGTCTAACTCTCAGTGTGTGCCCCAAGAGGGGTCCCCAAGGGACAGGCCCAGGAAGGCTCCATTGAGAGAATGCTAGCCCCAGGGAACAGAGGGCAGCTCTGGGCCCCTCTCTAAAGACAGGTGGGCATGGAAACAGGAGACAGGCAGACTGAGAAGGGAGGGCTTTCCCTCAGTGCCATCCACAGCCAGAAGGCCATTGTGAAGCAGGGAGTTCTCTGACAATGGGGACATGCAGGCAGAACTTGATCACTGCCCTGTCACCGAAGCTGGGTAAGGCTGGGAAGGGAGTTTCTGTACCAGGACGATCATTGCCCGAAGGACTTCTGAGGTCTGATTCTGAGAGTGTAAGATTCCTAGCTTCCCTCCACCCTAGTGGGCAGTCTGTACCTAAGCTCTTCCTGACTTACGTGTCCCTTTATACTTTGTGGAGCAGCACAAAATAAATGAGATGAATGTAATCATTATATGTACATTGTACCAATATATGTTCTTGGTTAAAAAAAAATATACTTTGTGGAGCAGGCAAATGCACATATAACTCATCCAGGGGAAAGGAGGAGCAAGGTTCCAGAACTTCTCACTCATACACTCCTCCCTTTTACCCATCAAGGCCCCATCACAGAGAGGCCAGGGAATGGACCTGGCGTTTCCCTCACAGAGAGGCCAGCTCAGATGCTGGGTCCCCCAGCAAGCTCAAGGACAAGCTGAGGATGCTGGGAATGCTGCTTCCAGGTCCATGTTTTGTGAGAATCCCAGCATTTCTCTGTGGATCAGCAGGGGAATTTCTGGGCCTAGGGGGCTCACCCCATTCCATTGGAGCAGGTTGGGGGGCAGGAAAGGACCATGAGTCACTAGTGGTAGAGATGGGGGGACCTGGGGTGTCCCCAGCTCTTCTAGGCTAAAAGGGCCTTCTTAGAGAGAGGAGGCAGCTTGTGAGCAAGGGCTGGAAGGAGGGGAATAAAGAGCCACCAGAAAGGATTTGGAAGTTTCTGGAAAAGCCAGTTTGGCCCTTAAGACTAAAGCTGAGACCTTAAAACTAAAGCCTCACTAGGTCTATTTGACTCAGTTTATCATGCTACCTTTCCCAATCTCCTTCTGCATCTCCTGCTCCCACATCCAGCATGCTTACATGTGGGAGGAACAATGTGAAGCCTGAGGCCTACATGGGTCCATCAGCTTTTCTAAATCTGTGGTCCACTAGCAATACATATGCTTTTCAGAAGGAATGAAAAGAAAGACAGCGTCCACACCTCCTCCTGATATCCTTGGCTGCCCACTTGCTCCCTAATCCCTCTGCTGATTAAGACTCCCCACAGCTTTGAAGTGCCCCCTTTAACATGCTAGAGTCCCATGCATATGTGGGTCTTGTTCTAAACACTCTTTTATTCCATTAATATTTGTGTACCTCTTGTTCGTTAACAAATCTTTTTAAAATTACATTTAATACATTGGGATGTTTTATTTCATGATTTCTCTCTTTTTTCGTATGTCCTACAGTCTCCTTCCATCTCTCTCAATTTTTCCAACGTCTCCCTTTGGTATTTCCACTGAGATTGCTCTGCGCCAGAACTGAAGATGACTGTAGGACGAACTGTCATTTTCAGGGTATTGAGCCCTCTTACCCAAGCTCAAGTTAGATCTTTCCGTCTTTCTAAACATTGCTATTTTTCCCGAATTGCCCCCTGTGCATAGCGAGATCTTAGAAAGGGTGAGTGAAAAGAGGCTGGAAACTTCCTTGGGGAAAGGACTGGGGTCGCCTGCTTTAGAGCTGGCTGAGGAGCTGTAGTTTTCTTCTAGATAACTGGAAGCGATGCCTATGCCTCCTACGGAGGTGGCATAGGAGGTTTAAGGGAGTAGTTCAGGAATCCCCAACAAAAGCCCTTTGTCCAGCACCTCTGCCCCACTTGCTACACACATACAGCAGAGCTGGGAGGTTCAGAGGACAGTCTGGCTGGATAGGAGGGTGGCACAGTCCATCTCGGGTGATGGGTGATGTGACCCGGCCCCACCCCCAGTCACCCATCAGGTAAGACAGTAGGGGCCTGCAGGCTTGTGCTCATCTCTTTATTGCTTCTGTCCAGAGCCCCTGCGGTGGGAGGGGCAGTCGTGGGGAGGTGGCGTCCTCCTGCCAGCCTGAGCCCGCACACACCCTGCCTCCCTCGCCTCACTTTTCTTCTCCAGCATCTCATCCACCCTCTCTCCTTCTGCATCTCCTGCTCCCACATCCAGCACCTTCGGGGGTTCCCTCTTGCAGCCCCTGCTTTCTAATCCCACCCTGGGCTGGGGAAAGGAAAGGAAGGGACCCTAGTGACAGTGCCAAGTCCCTCAGTGTCCACAGGGGCTAATCCGCTGGTCCTTGCCTGGCTTGCTGAGGAGCCTACCCTTTCTTTCTCTGACTGGGGCTTGGGGGTGGGGAGGTCCACAGGGCTCTGTCCTGACCCTGCAGGGCCCAACACGCTGCTCTGAGGCACTGTCCAAAGCCAGAGGGTAGAGCCCGAGGTCACAGAGCTGGGGGGGGCAGGGTCACAGTTCGAGCCGGGCGCTATCTGGGCACCAGAGCTGGGCTCACCACTTTCTAACCACCAGGACTCAGGGTGGAGTTTGCAGAGGTGGCTGGAGTGCTGCCTGGGACTGGGTGGTATGGGGACCATGAAGGGTGGCCAGTGAGAAAGTCAGAGGCGGTGAGGGGAAGAAGGCAAGGTGGCTGGGTGTGGCATCCCAGTATGGAAGGAGGCCGACTGGCTTCAGGAGGCAGTGAGGACGGGGCCAGGACTGTGTCTGAGGCTCTCTGGCTTTAGAGCACCTCATGCTGCTGCTGTGTGGCCTCACTGACGACCTGGGGAGGAAGAGAAGCCTCATCCAGCCTGCTGCTTGCCCAGGGGAGCCCCGTGCACCCCACCCCAAAACAGCAGGACCCGCTCACCCCCAGCCAGGTGCCTGAACCAGCCCAGCTGGTAGAAGACACCTAGCTGACAGTCCCCCAACACCCTCACGGCCCCCACCAAGGAGGGAGGGCTGGACAGACCACTCACCTCCCCATCCCGGGTCTCGATGGTCTTGATCATCACTGTCTTCTTGGTGTGGACCTCAGAGCCCCTTTGCTCCGGGCTGGTTTCTGTAATGGATCCGCCACATGCTCAGCCTGACCAAGTCCAGGCCAGGCTATACACGGCCTGGAGCCCAGCCCCCTCAAGACTAGCTTTTAACTTCTTCAGCAGGACAGTAAGGAGCTCTTGTTCTTGAACTCCACATTCAGAAGGTGACTCTGCAGACTCTGGGGACTGTCCCATAGTTGACAGGTGCTCAGGAGCCCATAGACTGCAGTGTGCAAACTGGTGCAGGACTGGGGACCCCGAGTCCCAGGATGCCCTCCCCTCCTAGCTTCCTCTCCACTCCTGAGCTCCAGGAAAGCCCTGCGCCAGTTTGTACCCTGGGACTCACCTCCTCCGAGATAGAACCCCAAAGCCAAAGCTCGAGGGACCCTTGTGGAGGACCTTCAAGGCCTCAGCTCTCTTTAAGACTCAGAATGAGCAGCTTGGTGACTTAATGAAGGTGCAAAGGAGCAGTAGTCACTATTCACAAGGCTGACTCCTTGCCCTGATGTGCCTCGATTTCCTCACTACAGAATGGTACCAATGATACTTGCCCTATTATGGCCACAGAGCTATTGATTTCAAAAGCATTAAGTGATTTTAAATGCAAGATTCACACTTGGTGTCTGTATAAACAACTAACTAAAAAGAGAGGTTCTGAGTTTTATAGGAGGGTCAAATCTAGGTCCTTGGTATCATGAGTTTGGCATTCATGAATCTCCTTAGCAGGCTACTACCCCGTGATGAACACTGTGACTCAATGGAGCACAGCGTGTATTTTTTCCTGATGGAAATGAACATCGAAGATATAAAAGATTTGATCGAGGAAAGGAGACACTGCCAAGGACTCCGACTTGCTTTCCTAATGTATCATTAGAGCATATTTTTCTGCTCTCTGGGGTTGGAAAGCCACTCGATCTGCATATTACTAATGTCAGGATGGCAAAATGCCCCAAGAGCTCGTTCTTTTCATTGTTTGGCTTTGCTAAGACTTGGCTTCATTTTCTCAAAGGTGCATCCAACATCTTGCTCCCATAAGCCAGAGGTGTTCAATAAACAGCCAGAGAGCATTTGGCAACAGGCCAGGCAGACAATGGGTGGCAGGTGCCTTCCAGTCCAGAGTGTGAGTTCTCCTACTGCCAGGCCCCTAGGGACACCCCTGGTAGTTCTAGAGATTGGGGTTCAGAACATACACCCAATACATCTGATGGCGAAGCGGACACAGTCAATACAACACAACACAGCACAATAGGAGGTTCTTTCTCATAGGTGCCTCGGTTGCCCCTACCTAAACTCCTTCACCTACCTTCAGCAGCCCCCTTTCTCCTGGCACTGCCCCTACAGGCCCAGCCTCCCCTCCTGTGTGATCTTGGGCAGTGCCCACATGGAACTCCTGGCCATTGCGACCCCTCCCTTACCTGCCAGCACACACTCACCTCGGAAGTTGAGAGCAGAGAAGGTCTGGATAGGAAGGTTAATCCTGAAAAGGGAGAGACCAAGTCCTCACAGTGTTAAGGATACTCCCATCTCTCCCTACGACGACAATCAGGTCTCGCCCTAAACATATTCCTCAGCTATCCTGTCCCTCTGACCCCGACACTTTCTCTGTCTACATGGCATAGGGTATGGGGTCAAAGGCCAACTTCAGGTGTCCCAAGAATTGTCCCTTCTGGAAAGATCAACCATTCCAAGCCCAACCTGCCAGTATGATACCAGGATGCCCAACCCCACGGCACCCTCCAGGCCACCAGCATCTACTTCCTGTGTCTGGCTCTGCAGGAGGTTTGAAGAGCAGCTGTGAGAGATCTCCACTGCGTGCCCACCCTCCAGGCAGAACAGTCCAACGAGCTGAACACTTACATTCATGCTGGGAAAAGGTAACAGAGCTTTACCACTTTAAAAGTCCATCCTATAGACATTGTTCTGTGAAACCTGAACTCTCTTTATGTGTAAGCCGTATCTAAACAGACTTGCCACTTTAAAAAAAACTTTAGATATTACTTATATATTATTAACAGGATTGAATACCAGGTGTTACGCATCCTAGCAAGCTCTCCATCACCAAGCTACATCTCTGGGCCTCTTTACTTTTATTTTGAGAAAGGGTCTCCTTAAATTGCTCAGGCTGGTCTCAAACTTTCAATCCTCTTGGCTCAGCCTCTAAGAAGATGGAATTACAGGTGCATACTACCACACCTGGCTTCAATATTATTTTTATGAGTATCAGTGAGTGCCATTTTTTGATATACTGTGCCTGTCTTAAACCAAGATTCAATTTACTTACAAGTGAAATGGACAGATCTTTAATGCGCAATTCAGTGAGTGTCAGATAGTCTATTTCCATGTACCTACCAGCCCAAATCCAGATATAGAACATTTCTATCACCCAGAAGCTTTGCTTGTATTCCTTTCAGTTGTATATTGTTTCTGTGTCTGGGGGCGCTGTGATCTGAGCATGTCGCCTGGGCACATGTGCGTGGTGTGGGGTGTGTGCATTTGTCTCTCCACCCCACTCCTGCCTGTCTGTGGGCAAGGCTTTCTGTCTCTTCTCTGGCTCAGCCTGTCTCTTTCTGCCCCTCCTTTTCCTTACCCATCATTCCCCATCCTGCTTTCATCTCTCCCTTGACTGGCAGTAATGTTTTATTACCGATAGCTGAATATGATTTTATGCTGCTGGTTCTTAATTCTAAAGGTGGAGGAGGGAATACTTATATTTCTCTTTTTATAAAAGTTGTTAATTACATCACTTTTACCCAAGTGGCCTTAATTCTCTGCAATGAGCAGAACTATGGTTCCTTGTATAATATTGCTCCCAGGTCTTCGAGGGGATCCAGAGCCCCTGGGGCAGGACTCGCTCCCACTCCTGCCCCAGCACCCTAACTCCAGCCCCTGCTTCGCCTCTCACCGGCTCTCTTCGCCCTCCAGCAGCTTCCGGTAGGTGGCAATCTCCACATCCAGAGCCATCTTCACATTGAGCAGGTCCTGGTACTCGCGAAGGTGTCGGGCCATCTCATCCTTGAGGTGCCGGATCTCCTCCTCCAGGCGCGCGATGTTGTCCTGGTAGCCACTGGCCTCACTGGCAAAGCGGTCCTCCAGCTCCCGCATCTGCCTCATCAGGGAATCATTCTGCAAGGGGTGGGGGGATCCCAAGTCAAGGGCAAGCTCGGAGCACACCCGGGGAGTGGACCAGTGTGGAAAGGACATTAGGAGACCAAAATGGAAAGGGACACAGTCTTGGGGCTGGGAGGCAACACCAGAAGCTCGGGGGTTGTCCAAGGAGTAGCCAGGGAATCCTGCACCCAAATGATGTCGTGTGACACTCAGAGAATAAGCCACATAAAAGGAACCATCTATGTTCAGTTTACACAGGGAGATGCTGCCAGAAGCCCTCTGATTGCTGAATGCCCTGGTGGGAATCTACCATCTAGTTTTACCTCTGGTGCAGACTTGAGATGGAAGCTCAGAGAGGGTCTGTGATGAGCCCAAGGTCACAGTGAGGATGCAAGCTGCGGGCAGAAAGGAGCCGGGCTTTTGGAGGTGGGCAGGAACTCACAGTGCCCTTGAGGGCGTCAATCTCGCAGGTGTAGGACTGAATCTGGTGTCGGTATTCCATCATCTCCTGCTTGGCCTGGCGCAGCGCGTCATTGTTCTTGTTGGCAGCCTGGGTCAGGTCAGATACCTAAAGGCAGAGAGTCAGCCGCTGAGACAAGGAGGAACATGAGACGGGTAAGGTGGGCAAGGGAACAAGGAGAGTCTGGGCTCACCCTCCCCACCACAGATGGAGCCATAGGCAGCATCCACAAACTGGGATGATGCAGGGGGACAGAGTCCCCAGGCCAGGCCACCCACCTTGGACTTGTACCACTCCTCAGCTTCAGAGATGTTCTTAGCCGCGATACTCTCGTACTGAGCCCGGATGTCCCTGAGGGCGGCTGTGAGGTCTGGCTTGGACATGTCCATCTCCACCTGGACCTGCTGTTCCTGAAGCTGCGCCTGCAGCTCACGGATCTCCTACAGGGTGTGGCTGGGCTTCAGTCTTCATCCAGCGCCCTCCCCCAGAGCACCCTCACACCCCATTCCCAGAGCCACTTCCGCTTTCCAGCAGCTTGACCATGGCCGGAGGACCCTGCATACCTCTTCGTGCACTTTCTTAAGGAACGCGATTTCCTCGTTGAGAGATTCGATTCTGCGTTCCAGGTCAATGCGAGCTAGAGTGGCTGCATCTACGTCCTGGGAGAGGTAAGGCAACAGGGCAGGGTCACAGACAGCCGGGGTGGACAGAGGGAGACCAGGGGAGGATAGCAGGGAGAAGACTGCTGGGCTAACAAAGAGAGCTTACTGCTCGGAAAGCAGCCAGATTGTTCTCTGCTTCTTCTTTCAGCTGGATCTCCTCTTGCAGCCTGGCCAGGACAGACAGTAGGACAGTTGGGGGATTCAAGCAGCAGTGAGACGACACACAGGGAGTGGGCGGGGGAATGGGCTCAAGACTGAGAAGTCCTGGCTGGTGGGTAGACTAGAGGACCAGCAAGGGAGTGGCAGAGGCTCCGCCCAGCCAGGGAGGGGACCGGAAGTGGCCCAGTCTCTGCCTTGGAGCCACACCCTTGAAGTATTGTCCCCACCAGCCTATGACCTTCCTGGGGTTAGGAACTGTGTCTATTTTCTCTACCTCTGTGTTTCTAGTTCTCAGCCCCAGCCTGTCCATACAGCTGATCAATTAATGCTTGTGACTCTGGTGGCAGGAAGGTGGCTCTGCTCACTTGGGTAAACAGAAGCAGAACCCATAAATACTCTGCACTGAGCATTTTCACACTAGAGGCCCAGTGGAGCCTACCATCCAGTCCTCCCAAGGTTTATGGGGGGCCACAGCTCCCTAGCCACTCTCCCAGCTACTCCAGGGTGTCCACTTGTGACTTGCCTTCCCTCCCAGGGCCAGCAGAGCTGAGCTGAGAGTAATGCGCCCCCACCCCTGCCTTTCCCAGCTGCCCAAACTTTCATTCACTGTGTGTCCTACCAATTCCCCGGTCTCTCTGACCATGCCCCAGCTCCCTCCAGCCCTTCCTTTGCCCTTTCGCTGCTTGAAACCCACCCCGCCCCCAACCACCGCTACTCCAGCAGCTTAAGGTTCTTTTAAGGTGGCTGCTCACAGGGCCCTGGGCCTCCGAGACCTCCCATTTCTACCCCTTGATCTATCTCCCCAGGAAAACTTTTCCATAGCGAGGGAACAAGAGGTGAGATCTGGGTTCCAGCTCCCCTTGGGGGACACAGGGGACGAGCCTCCAATCATGAGGGCGGATAGGACACCCGGCCCCGGAGGCGGGTGCCGACAGCCGGGCCCGCTGCCCTGCCCGGCTAAGGGGGTCTGGGGCGCCCGGGCCCTCACTTGGCCTTGAGTCGCTGCAGGTCGTCGATCAGGTTGTCGCGCTCGACGTCCACGCGGGCGCGCTGGTTGGTGAGCACTTCCACCTGGCGCCGCAGCTCGCGCAGCTCCTCCTCGTAGAGCTCGGCGACGCGCGTGGGCTCGCGGCCCTTGAGGCGGTTCACCTCGGCAGCCAGCGCGGCGTTCTGCTGCTCCAGGAAGCGCACCTTCTCGATGTAGTTGGCGAAGCGGTCATTGAGCTCCTGCAGCTCCACCTTCTCGTTGGTGCGCGTGGTCAGGAACTCCTGGTTCACCGCGTCGGCCAGCGAGAAGTCCAGCAGCTCGCCCGCGCCGTAGGAGGAGGAGGGCGCGCGGGTGGCCCCCAGCCGGCCGGCCCGCAGCGCCCCCAGGCCCCCGGCCCCGCCCGACGTGCGCGACACCTGGTACACGCGGGATGTCACCGAGCTCGAGGAGCCCTTGGTGCCAAAGCCCGCGCGAGGGAACACGGGCGAGCTCAGCGGGGAGCCGAGCGAGAAGCCCGGGGCCCCGCCGAAAGTGCGGCGGTAGGAGGACACGCGCTGGCTGGACGAGTAGGCCTGGCTCATGGTGGCGGCGGGCGAGGCTGGGCGGCGCGGAGGAGGCAGCGGGCGGCGGGCGGCCGGCTGGAGAGTGGATGCACGAGGGGAGACGGAGGCACTAGCCGGAGGCACTATTTGTAGCCCTCCTGACATCAGCCCCCGCCGCCCCTCCCTTGACAGCTGCAGGATCCCGCTGTCCTGCCAGGAAAGGGAGGCCGCTGGGCTGGCCGTGGGGGCGGGGAGCCCGGCTCCCCCGCACACGCCCTGAGCCCCTGAGGGCTGACCGCTCAGGAGGGCCCCAGGCGACTGCCTCGCAGGGCAACCTGCCGGCCTGGAGCCCCAACCGCGGCCTGGGTGCTTTCCTCATCCTAGAAGTGCCGAGGCAAGCAGGCTACCGACTTCCATTTAGTTTGAGGGTTTTCTTTTTCTTCCAAAGAGACGTGGGGTCGTTTGAAGGGACAAGGCCTGTAACACCCAGAGTCTCTGGAAGGTGCAGAATTTTGGAGTGGCTCGGGTGAAAGCCAGGAGTCCACCAATCAAACAAGGAGGGTCTTTAAGCAATTGGGGAGGGGCAGAGCAATCCTGGCCAGAGTCACCCTGCCCATGTGTGTCTAGTGGCATCTGGCTCTGAGCCTCAGTTTCCCCCCAGATGCAGGTAGGCCTTCTCCTCCCCCCTACTCATGCATAGGACTCCAAGTTTGTAAGCGGCAGGTTAATTTCCAGAAAGGGTCTGACGTGCTGTCAGTTTGCAGTTGCTGTGTACAGTCCCACCCCCTCGTCAGCCCCTCTGGCCCCTGCCCCTTGTCCCCTTCACTCCCTCTCCCATCCCTCCCCCTACTCACACCACCCACACCCACTCACACTAGGGGTTTGTGTTTTGTCAGGAGCTGCATGTCACCCCAGCCATCTCCCTGGCAGCAACAGCTGCCAACCCAAAATACCAGAGGTGGTATTTATAGAGGAGAATGCATGGGCCTGGAGACAAGGTACAGGAGAGGCTGGGGGGGCACCTGAAGGGGCACAGGCCCCAGATGGTCAAGGAAGGTTGGGGGTGACAAGCCTCAATAGCTTTCCACCCCTATGATGCTTTGGGCCCCCAACAGGAATGAAGTCCTGGAGAGGACTGGCCGGACCCTTCACAGCCCCTATACTGTAAGGTACTCGCTGACCCCTAAGGATGGTCACTCTTCTCCATGGGCACTGACCTTGTCTCTGCACCTCTACCAGGCCCTCCACAGGCCTCTCTCAGGCCTGACCTTCTGGAATGCAACCCTGGAACAGAGCACTGGATTAGGAGCCTGCAGCTGGTCCTGCCCCAGCCCTGCCATCACCTCAGGAGGAATTACTAGAAAGAGTATGCGTCCCCTCTCTGAGCCTCACAGTCCTCAGCTGCACCACGGGGCTGGCCAGCCTTCTAGCACCTTCCCCGTAGGGGTTTGAAGAGGTCCAGGCAACAGTAATGCCCACAGCAATAATAATAACAATACCTTCCATGTACTGACCACCTACACTGGATGCCAATACTACCAGGAGCACTTCACACCTGTGAGCCCCAATTCTCCAACAACATGGTAGGGACTGGCATTATTCCCATTTGGTAGCTCAGGAGACTGAGGTATCTGACTCCAGAGCCTGAGCTTTGGCCCCAGGCTGGGGGTGACTGTGCCAGGTGAACTGTAAAGGGCTTTGTTACTGCTGTCGTTTCAAAGCCCTTTCATATTAATAATCCAAGAGACACTCTTATGAGGTGGATGGGAAATTCAAGATATTCTTAGCCAGCATTGGAGTCGGTGCAAGCTGTCGTGTTCTGGTTATTTTTGTGCCTCAGCCCCCAATCTAGACTGTGTGCTCCTGGAGGATTTTGGAAGTGTTGTGGATACTTAACACATGCCTGGCAGCACCATCCATCGTCACTGTCATTCAAAGTAGCCTGCAAACTCTTCTTGCCCATTTCTTTATTTTGATGACAAAAAGCTGTGTCTCCTCCCTGCCCCCACCCCTACCCTCAAAGAGCAGATATGTGATCCTATATCTCCTTCACTGCAGTGATTGGCTCAAGGGCTGGGCCTGGGCCTGCGCAGGACCAATCAGAGACCTTCTCTGGGATTTATAGACAGAACTGGGATTGCTAAACTGGAGCCAGTGGGGGCCTTGTTTCCCATCCACCGAGGGATTAGGAGGAAAGAACCCAACAAGTAGGAGACAGAGGAACCTGGAGAGGAGTAGCAGGCCAGGGCTACTCTCAGTTCCAGCCCCAGGGACACTGCTTCCTATAAGCACATTCCTGACTTTGTGAGCTTCTCCTCTGTCCTCTCAGCTTTGGGCCAATGATCATTTTTCTTTTTTCACTTAAAGTCCTTGGTGTTGGCTTCTGTCACTTACAGCCCAAAGAACCTGATTAATCTGCTGTAGGAGGCTGTACACTGATTTCTACAATGCTACTGAGGATGGTATTTCTGCGGCTCCCTTCTGTGAACAGTCTCTAGACTACATAAGGCAATCGGCTTGTGAACCAGCCTGAGGCCTCAGTTCTTTGGCGAAATGAGTCAGAAAACAAATAAATAAATAATACCACTTATTCTGTAAGTCGTAATCAACAGCTACCAGGCTTGGCTTGGAACCATCCAGGACCATCGCCAAAATTCAGTTCCACGCCCAAGGATTTGCTACCATGGAGGGTGGCAAAACAACACTCTGGGGCCTGGAAGGCAGGTGACGGAGGAGCGCTCCAACACATGCCCCGAGTTGGGCTGCACCGCTTGAGTAAGAGTTCAGCCTTCCAAGGGACCACTTAGAAGTGGACACGCTGAAAATAATCATACTTCATCTGGATGCATAATGTGCATGGTACAGAATTCAAGATGTAGAAGCTATTAAGTGAAAAGCAAATTTTCTTTCCATATTTTGACACCAGGTTGTAGTGGTTATGTCTCTTTTCAGAGATCCTTTGTGCATATACAAGTTCATTCGTTGTGTGTATATGGAGCCCCTCCCTTCCGGTCAAGGATCTTTTTCCAAGATCAGATTGTTCCATTTTGGTACATTGACAGCTGAGTCATTTTTCATTGTGGTGAAATATACGTAACATGAAGTTGACTATTCTAGCTATTTTTAAGTAGGCAGTTCAGTGGCCTCGAATACATTTGCACTCTTGTCAGCCATCACCACTGTCCATCTCTAGAATGCTTTCATTCCTCCGAACTGTAATTCTATAACCATTGAAAATAACTCCCCATTCTCCCTTCCTCTCCACCTCTGATAGTCATTGTCCAAAAAGTACACTGAAGAACAAAAAACTTTTTTTTTTTTACAAAAAACTTTTGAAGAGTTTATTTGAGCAAACAGTGATTTCATGAATTAGGTAGCTCCCAATCAGAAAGCGGGAGATGAAAGGAAGAGGTAGGTGTTCATTGGACAGACACAGAAACAAAGCAAAGAGAATATTTTACTAGTTACAGTTACACAGTCACCTTATTTAGTCTGTCTAATTGGAAAGTCCCTTGTTACATAGTTATAAATTTGTTGGTTGTTTCTGATTGGTTGCATTTAAATTTGTTTTCCTTTAATACAGTTACTAAAAAAAAAAAAAAAAGAAAAGCACCAGTTAAGTTGCACTTATATTTTGCAAAGCAAGCAGAGATTAGGTTACTTACTATGAGACCTAGTTGGTTTTGTCTGCCCAAGGATTCTTCAGACTATTTTAATTTAATGCCATAGTTTTATTTTCTTTCTCTATGAATTTGATTACTCTAAATACTTTACATAAATAGAATCATATGTTTGTCCTCTTGTGACTAAGTTCATTTAGTATAATATCCTCAGGATTCCTCCATCTTATAGCATATGCCAGACTTCCCTTCTTTTTAAAGGCTGAACGATATTCCACTGTATGTAATATCACACTCTGTTTGTCCACTCACCTCTCCATGGAAATTTGGGTTCTCTCTACCTTCTAGTTCTTGTAAATAATGCTGATATGAACTTTACTGCACAATTATCTGTTCAAATCCCTGAGTTCAGTTCTCTACTGTATATACTCAGATGTGGGATTACTATATCATGTTATAACTGTTTAATTTTTTGAGGAACTGCCATATCATTTTCCATAGTGTTTGCATCATTTTACATTTCTATGAGCAATGTATGAGTGTTCTAATTTCCTCACATCCCTCCTAACACTTGTTATTTTTTGACCTTGTTTGTTTTACAATAGCAATCCTAATGGATATGAAGGTGCACTTCACTACTGTTTTACTTGGCATTTTCCTAATGACCAATAGTGTTCAGGATCTTTTTATGTGCTTATTGCTCATATTTACATCTTCTTTGGATAAATGTCTATTCAAACTCTTTACCTATTTTTAAGTTGGGTTGTTCTTTTTGTTATTGTTGAGTCAAAGGATCTCTTTATATATTCTAGATATTAATCCCTTATCAGACACATAATTCACAAATATTTCCTCCCATTCTGTGAGTTGCCTTTTCACTCTCTCAACAGTATCCTTTTGATGAACAAAAGTTTTTAATTTTGATGAAGTCCAATTTATCTTTTTTCTTTTATTGCCTATGCTTTTACTGTGCCATATCTAACAACATTGCCAGATCCAATGCTGTAACATTTTCTCTTGTGTTTTCTTCTAAGCGTTTTGTAGTTTTAGCTCTTATGTTTGGGTATTTGATTCATTTTGAGTTAATTTATATATAGGGCATAAGGTAGGGATCCAACTTTATTTTTCTGTATGTGAATATCCAGTTTTCCTAGCATCATTTGTTGAAACTTACGCTTTCCTCATTGAATGGTCTTGGCACTCTGGTTGAAAATCATTTAATCGTAAATGTGAAGGTTTATTTCTGGGCTCTCTGTTCTATTCCCTTGGTCAGTATCTCTCTATTCTGGTACCACACTGTTTTGGTAACTGTACCTTTGTGATAACTGTACCTTTTGAAATCAGGATTTATGAATCTGTCAACTTTGTTCTTTTCTGAGGTTTTTTTTTTTCCTATTTGAAATCCCTTGAGACTCCACACAAATTTTAAGATGACTTTTTCTATTTCTGCAAAAACTATTGGTGAGATTTTGACAGTAATTACAGTGAATCTATATATTACTTGGAGTAACACTGACATCTTACCAATATTAAATCTTTCATTTCATGAAAATGGGATGTCTTTTCATTTACTGTGTTTGTGTCTCTATTTCAGCAGCACACATGTAGCTTTCAGTGCACAAGTCTTATACCTCTTCAATTATATTTACTGCTAAGTATTTTATTCCTTTTTATGTTATCATAAATGCAATTGTTTCATTAATGAGAGGATCATATGGATTTTTCCCATTCATTCTGTTAATGTGGTATATTAACTAATTCGTTATTTATTTATTTATTTTTTTGGTGCCGGGGATCGAACTCAGGGCCTTGTGCTTGCAAGGCAAGCACTCTAACCACTGAGCTAAATCCCCAGCCCTCGTTTTTATATGTTGAACCATCCTTGCATTCAAGGAATAAATGACTTAGAAGGTACTCCTTCTTTTTCTAATTTTTGGTAGATTTGAGAAAGAGTGGTATTTTTAAAATGTTTAGTAGAACTCAACAGTAAAGTCATTTAGTCCTTCACTTTTTACTATGAAGTTTTAATATCCTTCTTAATATCTTCATTTGTTATTCACCGTATGAATTTGGCATTATTTACTTGGCAGTTACTTAGTTTCTTATTGATAGACACATATACTGCTTTCAGTCTCTTGCTGTTATAAGCAATGCTGAGCAATGCTGCTGTGAATATCTTCGAGACATGCTTTTGACTAAGTTTTTATACATTATTTTTAACATAACAGTGACATTATTATGCAGGTCAAACTTATTCTTTTAGCTCACTGATTGGAAATAGGATGTTCCACCAAGATGGACCATTTCATTCAGTATTTGTCAGAAAAAGGGAACAATGTTTAAGTTTGTGCATGTGATATGGCACCTTGCACAATGGTTACTGGTGATAAATTTTGCAGACTGAATAAAGGAAAGAAGTTTGTCCTACTCTGTTTGAAATCTTTCTGGATTCTCAAGCCTTATTGAGTCTTAGAAATCCCAGGTTGAACATCACAGATCATGAAGCTCACCCTAAATGCTCTCCCTACTCATTTAAGGCTCCACTTTTCTCCACTGAGACTCCAGCAAGCACACGTCCAGCTCAAGTCCCCCCACGACCTGGGAACTCACTGCCATCCCATGAAATGTCCCTGAGTACCGACCATGTCCGCAGTGTGGGGCAGGGCACAGCCCTGCTGCTAGGAAACCTTTCCCTATATTGGAAACCAGTGATGTAGCTCTGCTCTGTCACATAATCTAACCTTGAAGCCAGAGAGAGAAAGAAGAGCCCTCCTTTCATAGGTCTGCCCTGAAAGTGTTAGAGGCAATGCTCGTGTCTTCTGGAACTTTGCCACTTTTGCCACTTCCAGTTTCTCTTCTTTCTCTGAACTACTGCACCAGCAAGACTCGAACTCATCATGGTCTCCAGCATCCCTCTGGACTGGCCCTTCCACCTTGCCAACTTCAGTTAATCCACCTCTTCTTCCGGATCACCTTCAGTCTCTTTAGTGCTGGTAATGTTACCTCCAGATCTGTCATTTATTGTTCCCTCGCTTTTCCTAAGTACAGTGTCTGGAGGGCTAGCAGGTGCCTAGGCAGATCTCTGAAGAGGGCTTCCTGGAAGGCAAGGGCCCTAGCTACCCACAGGACCTTGCCAAGTTCACAGATGGCACAGATGAACAACAGGTACTTGGCACAGGTGGATTGCTGACATGGGGACACTAGCATGGCCAGCATAAGGCACTTGGATTAGGAAAAACTGAACATGGCCAAAAAGGAGAAAACTTTATACTGCATTCTTGTACTACATTGGAACTGGACAGAATCTTTCCCTGTGGTGTGTCCTCCACTGACTAACATTTCACACGTCTGTTTTCTGTTGCCACAACAAAATACTAGAGGATAGCTATTTTATAAAGAAAAGAAGTTTATTTAACTCATGATTTTGGAGGTCTGGGACCATGGCTCTAGTATCTGCTAGGCTGTGATGAGGTTTTCATGGTAGATGGCATCATAATGGTGAGAGTTATGGTTTAGATCTAGAATGTTCCCCAAAAGTCTCATATTTGGAGATGGGACCTGCTCAGAAGGGACAGGTCACTGAAGTGTGACTTGGAAGGATGTGTTCTGGTTCCCGGCTTCTTCCTTCTCTCTCTGCTTCCAGCAGCCATGGTGTGAATAGCTTCCCTCCGCCGGGCCCTTCTACCATGGACTGAACCCACTGAAACTGAGAGCCAAAATGAACCTCTCCTCCTTTAAGCTTCAAGTGTGAGGTATGTGTCCCAGTGGGACAGGAAAGCTGGCTGACACACTGGAGATGCAAGCGGAACAAATCACATGGTGAGATAAGAAGCCCAAGAGTGATCTAGGAGTCAACCTCAATCTTTATCACTCTCTTTTGTGGAAACTAACTGGAGTTCCACAGAATAATTTCTGCCCTTTAGAGGGCAGTGCCCTGATGACCTCACTTGGTCTCACTAGACCCCACCCCTTAAAGATTCCTCCACCTCTTAACATCACCACATGGAGGCCCAAGCTTCCAATACACAACTCTTAGGAACAAACCACATCCACCCCCACAGCACCACCCCAGGGTCACCCTCTGCTCCTTTCTCAGGGCCCGTTGTTTTTCTCTTTCCCAGCCCAGCACCTCATGTTTCTGTCCCAAGCTGAACTGGCCAGGAGGCAGCCTTTTTATGAGAGAGCTTTGGGGACAACATGGCAGGGTGAACTCTGGGGACCGAGGCTCCTGTCGTCAGCTTTAGCTCTGGGTTGGGAGGGTTGGAGGCACAAGCACAGGAGATCACGGTGGAAGATAAGATGGGTGCTCATTCTGGGGTGTCAACAGCTAACCACTTGCGTGGCCCAGGCAAGTCCAGTTTCCTCTGTGGCCCTGGCAGGAACTGGCCAGCTCATCTCTAGGGTCCTCTCAGATCGGGCATCCAGAGTCCCTGAGGCACATGCAGGATCCCCACGTGCCTTCCTGCCTAGAGCACCTCCCACATGCTGCCCCATCCACCTTCCTCTCTGTGGCAGCTGCTTACCCCACAAGGGCTCCAGGCTCCAGAGGCACCCTCCTGAGTGACTGTAAAAGGGAAGGAATGTCCAGAGGCAATTGTTTCTTCCTGATATCACTCATGGAGGGGGGGTGTGGAGAATTGGGGGGCCCAGAACAGTGGACTTGCCAGTGTCGAAATTCTCCTCGAAACTCATCTTTCTTTTGCTACACTGCCAGAGCAAGCCCCACCCCCTCCCCACCGTCTGCCGCTCTCCACATCCTATTGGCTTAAGAGCTTTAGCCTGTATCTTCCTGCTTCCAGTTTTCTCCACCTCCTGCCCCCAGACCCTTTCCTGGGCCCCTTCCCTCACTGTTGCCCCCATCCCAATTATCATAACTGTGGCCTCCTCTTGCCTCAGCTCCGCCCTGACTCCAGCCCCTTCCTGCCCCCACCCGCTCCTTTTACAGACATGGAGCCCAGCAGGTTTTCTGCCAAAGTAGGAGAAGTCTCGGGCTAAAGCTTCCTCCCCAGCCCCCAACCTCTACCAAATAGGACATCTCTGCCAGTGACTGAGGCAAGGAGGAGGTGGAGGGAGAGGAGGAGAAGGAAGAGGAGGAAGAGGGGCTGAGCCTGGAGGGCAGGAATCTGGTCTGATGAAGGTGAACGTGCTTTATGGACTGTCTGTGCCATGTACATTTGAGGTGCCATTCACAGAAATGAGAGATCAGCAGAGCAGGCAGGCCTGATGGCTCAGGGAAGGGGAGGGGCCTTTGGTGGCCTTACAGAAGGGTCTGGAAAGGCTTTCTTTTGCATTGGTGACAAGTTGCTGAGACCTGGGGGTGTGAGGGGAGGCCAGTCCTGGGTCAGCTCAGGGGCAGGCTATGGGACACTGGACTGTTGCCCTCCCCTTGCTGGATCTCTTTCTCCTTGCCTAAAATGAACTATCCTCAGACTTCCTCCTACTCTCATTCTACAGACAGGAGTGAGAGGCCAGTTTCTTACTGGAGCTTTGCTGTGTCCCTGGGCAGCCTGGTGCGAAGCCTCCGTGCCCCTTCTCCCCACGTTCATTGTATAGCAGACAGTGGATGTGTCCCCAGAATCAACACAGGCCTGCGACACGCTGCTGAGGTGTGGCAGCAAAGACAGAATCAGCAGGTTCCCCCACCCAGGCCCTCCTCTCTCCTTTCTTCCCAGGTTCCCACCTTCCTGACTCAGCCGCAGGTCCTCTCCAGCAAAGCAAAAGGAGCCTCCCTCTGCAGAGATCTCAGAGTCTAGGTGTCCCCTCTACCCCACCCCATCCCCACTCGGGGGCCTGGAGGGGATGCCCTTGAACCTCTCCGCTCATCCTTGCTCTCTGAATCCCACCCAGTCCTGAGTCTAGCAGAAGAGACAGCACTGAGGGGCCCCTCTCCTGACACAAGGTGACCCCAAAGAGGGAGGAGGACGCCCCAGCCCGGCAAGTTTTGGGACAGCAGGCGGGGGGTTGTCAGTGTCTCATTTAATCTCTACCCTCAGGCTGAGGGTGTCAGGGAGAGCAGACTGGGACAGCACACAGCCCTCATGGACAGCGGTGCAGAGACTCCTTCGGTCCTCCAGGCCTGCAGCCTGGGGATCCCATGGGAAGACACACGCCCTCACTTTTTTGTGGTACTGGGGATTGAACCTAGTGCCTTCTCATTAGGCTATATCCCACTCTGCCCCAGCCCTTTTCACTTTGAGACAGGGTCTCAATAAGTCGCTAAACTGCCCAGGGTGGGCTTGAACTTGCGATTCTCCTGCCTCAGCCTCCCAGGGTACGGGGATTACAGGCGTGCCTCACCGCGCACCATTTTCTTTCTTGTGCCTTAACCTAGGTGAGACACCCGCCTTTGTCCCTTCCCTGGACTTCTCCATCACTCAGCTTTCTCTGCCTGATTCATCCTCATTCCTTTCATCTTTCCTCACAGGCTTTTTTGGTTTCAGCCCCTCCGGTTTGGTCATATTCCTGCTGTCCTGGACCTTTTCCAGTTTGCTACCTCCCTCTGAGGCTGAGGGGTGCTTTAAACGGGCCTGAGCGGGCTGGCGGTGACCCGGCAGGGCCACTGTGCTCAGCTCCTATTTATAGCCATGTGGGCTCCTCCTCTCCTTCCCAGCTGAGTCACAGTCAGCCTGGGGTCTGTGCAGCAGACCCCAGAACCTTCCCTGACACTCCAGACCACAGTCCACCGCAGTACTCTGAACTGTTTTTGCTGGCGGGTGGAATATTTTTATTCTCCGAACTATCTGAGCACACAACAAGTGAGTCTTGGGTCCCAGGGGACACCCCTCCTGAAGCCTCAGCATGATTCATTCTTGTAACCCTTATACCCCATCATCCCTCTTCTTTTCACATTGGCCAAACAGTCAGCCAAGTAGATTCTATGTGACTTGGCAAAGGAACAGGCAAGGGGAAGAATTGGGGGAGAGCCGATGGGCCCCGCCGGGGTTCAAATCCTGAATCTACCTCTTGAGTTAGTTTCTTCACCTCTTTGAACCTCGGTTTCCTGTCTGTACATAAATAACAGCAAAAGGGGCCAGGAAGATTAAATGAGACACTGTATGTACAGTGTAGGCATTTGGTACAGTCCCCGAGCCCTCATCCGGGCCGGCCGATACCACCCACAAGGACCCTGGCTCAGGGAGGTCCAGGGATGTACTGGAGCCCTTCCTTCAGGTTAGCAGGGATAGGGCCGAGAGAGGACTGGCCGATCCTCACAGACAGCACCGGCTGACTTCAAGGTTCTTGCTCTTTCTGTGGACTATGGTGCTTCTATTACAACAAAGCTACCACTTACAGCACACCTACTGTACACCAGACATGGAATTTAGGGTAGCTGCCATAGAAAACCTCTGTACCTCTAATCTTCACAGCCATGAAGCAGTGCTGTGGATTTCATCTCACAGCTGTGGGCGCTAGTTTCAGAGTGGTAAGTTCCCTCAGGTTGCACAGCAGGTAAAAAACAAAGCCTGGATTTGAACCTAGTTGGTGGCCCCAGAAATCCTGCTCATTTCTCTCTGTAGGCGTTAACACTGTAGCACAGATGGATTCGATGTGGTTGGCTTTGGTTCCTCTGCTTTTAACTCAGCCCTGTCAGGGGATCTCCATGGGAAAAAGCCCCTCGTCCAGTGTGGGATCCTTCCAACATGCTGCTCTGCTCCTTCCCCCAACCCCGCTGCCCTCTGAGAGAGGGCTGGACGTGGAGTGGGACGTCATCAGGGACTCAGGGTCTGCAGGGCCCCTTCGGCAGAGGAGTAGAGCCTCCATCCCACAGGATGGGGGATGCTGAAAATTCCTGTCGGAGAAACAAAGAAGCCAACAGGTCTGCCCTGCAGGGCCCCTTTGGCGGAGGAGTAGAGCCTCCATCCCACAGGATGGGGGATGCTGAAAATTCCTGTCCAAGAAACAAAGAAGCCAATGGGTCTGCCCTGTCCCAGGACACCCATAGAACAGTACCAGGGTTCTTCTGCGGCTGGAGAGACTCCACTGAGCCAGGCTGGGCCCAGACTGCCCCCATCTGGCCTTACCATTGTACATTCCTCTCCCATAGAGGCTGTCTGGAGGACCAGGGGTGCAGGGTGGAGAGGTGGTCCTTGGTCCTGAGGCCTCGAGATTGAAAAGAGACTCTGGAGTCTCCTGCCAGTGGCTGGGGATTCCTACTGCGCCAGCTCCTCAATACCAGAGCCACCAAGGATGTCCCAGATTCGCTCCCTTTCAGGTGAAAGACCCCAAGAGGTACAATTTGCCCAGACCAGCAGGGGTGTGTTTTCTCCCAGCCACAGTAGTCAGAGCCTGTATCCCTGGCCTCCCAGGGCCCTCCTGGTGCACCCACCTCATCCTGCCCTCCCTCTTCCCTCCCTAGGTTCCCCTAGAGTCCTAGGCACCAGAATAGACCACTGACTGCCTGCCCTTGGGACAGGGTGGGGCTGCAGCCGCTGCTGCCAGTCAGAGAGGGGAAGGGCTGGGAGGAGGGGAGGGGTTAGGAGGAGGGGAGGGGGCAGGTGGGGGCTGCCACAGTGGGAGGGCACAGGCCCCGGACTGATTCTGGGTGTTCCTCTGCACTGTGCAGAGCTCCCCACCAATGCCCAACAAGCAACGAGGTCCCCACTGCCCGGCCAAGGCGAGGCTCAGGGTCCCCTCAGACACTTTACAGGCAGGGGCTGAGTCTGTACCCTCAACATCTCCCTCTCTGTTTCTCCCAGGCTCTCCTCCTCTCTGGGTCTCTGCCCCCACACCACCCCCAGCTCCCTCCAAATGAGGATGCCCTTGTTGGTTGACCCCACATTCCAGCCTCGCTGGGGTCAGGAGGGCTTCCGGCCTGGTTTGGGATTCCCCACCCCCACCCTTAGGTCCCAGGCCTCTTCTCCCTGCCTTCTAGCTGCTGGCCCTTCACAGTTCCCTTCTCCGACACCTCCCCCAGCCCCAGGCCCAATTTAGCTCCTTTAATCTTCCCTGAAATCCAATCTGGCCATTTCCTGAGCACACAGTGCACTTCCCAAATGGCCTGTCCCTGGAGAGGCCAGTGTGGCAGGGTGGCCTCCACGTGTCCCTGGACTGGAGCAGCCCCCTTTCCTGGGCCTTCTTGGGTACCCTCTTCTTTCCATCCCTAGGAGGCCCCAAGGAAGAGCCTGTCCTGGCCTTTGCTCACACTGTCCCTCTGCCTGGAATACTCTCACTGGCAAAGTGCATTTTCTCCTGACCTCTTCCCTCTCCACTGGCCAGGCCAGCAGCTCCAGCTCCATCTCCCGATTCTTCCTTCTCAGAGCTCAGAGCGGAACCAGACTACTTGGGTCCCTCATTCCAGATCTTCCTCTTTCTAGCTGTGTGACTTGGGAAAAATTGCTTCCCTCTCTGTGTATGCACATCAACAAATGCAGGGCATAATAGTGCATTCCTTAGAGGGAGCCATGAGTAACTTCATGTAAAGAGTTTGGGTACATAGTGCTATTTAACTGTTAAATGAAAATCATCATTTCCTGCCTTGTATTAGTAAGACTTTATTTCCTCCAAGTTAAAACACCATGAATTGTGAGACACTTCATTTACTTAATAACATCGTTTCAGAGGAAAAAAGACTTATTACCGCATGAAATATATAAACTATCTGTAAGCCATCTTCCAATTTCAGAATGTGAATTGCCCGGTAACAATTCACAGCTCCCCACCTCTGTTCAGAGAGTCCCCACTTTACATAAGGGCTTGGGGTTCCAACCCTCACTCCCAAATTTTATTTAGTCAAGTGAACTTAGATACGTTGGCTTCTTCAAGCCTTGATTTTTTTTTCCTAAAGAGCCAAAGTAGGGCTGGGGATTTAGCTCAGCGGTTACAGTGCTTGCCTAGCAAGCATAAGGCCCTGAGTTCGATCCCCAGCACTAAAAAAAAAAGAAAAAGAAAAAGAGCCAAAGTAACTCACAACGATTGCAGTGAATATTAAACGAGATTTTATATAGTGCTGTATTGGGTATTCAACACACGGGAGCGATCATTATTGTGATGGTTTCCAAACGTTTGTTGAATTGAATCACAGCCTCCCAAAGACGCGGGAGGTGAATACAGTGCGCAGCTGATCTTTTGTGGTCCAAGTGCCCTCCCGCGGCTGTAGGGGGAAACTGCAGGATTCTTGACGATAGATGCCTTTCCTTAGGCGGTCCGGAAGTAGTAACTCACCTACCTTCACCCCAGCCCTCTTGGAATTCTTCACTGTCTCCTTCCTTTTTACAGAGGCCTCGAGGAGCTCCTAAAAGGTTCTCAATAGGATAAGAAGCTGGGTGCAGAGCTTGAGCCCCAGAAGGTTCCAGCCTGGCCAAGTACTGCCTCTCAGAGCGCGGGAGCCCAGGTGGAAGGTAGGATGGTGGATCCTATGAGCTGAGCACCAGTCCTCATCTGACCCAGGAGCTGTGGGATCTGGCCTGGGAAAGGCCCCTCTTGAGCCCACCTCCAAAAACCTGGCACAAAACAAGATTAGCCCATTCCAACTATTCCAAATTTAGCTTCTGTGCTTATCATCTGTTCATCCAAGCACTCTTTCCTTCCTTCCTTCCTTTATTCATTCATCAATATTTATTGAACACCGGCTATATACCAAGCCTCACGTCCTAGGAGGGGGTTAAAAAGATCAATTTAATGCAGACACAAACACAGCCACCAAGAGTTGTTCGCAATGTTCCAGACACCACATGCAGAGCTAATCCTTGTATTTGAGTGTTTACAGCTTCTCTGGGTGGCTGACGGGAGGGCAGAGGCTGAGAAGCTAACTGAATGGAACATCAGATCCCAGCTGCCTGATTTCCCTGGTTGAGATGTGTCCTAGTCTGTCTGGGCAAAGGGGCTTCTCCTGTTGGGCTACCCTGGTCCTCTGAGAAATCCTCCCCCATTTCCAACACTGACCAGACTCCTAGCTCAGCGGCACTGGAATCCCTGCTCTCTCCTTCCCACCCCCCACCCCCACCCCCCCATCCAGGTCCAGATAGGGGAGGTGCGGAGTGGAGTTTAACTCACCTTTGGGATAGACGGCCTGGCTAAGGATTTTACCCTCCACCATTTAGCATCAAAATGCAGCTCCTGGCCCCTCTTTGGCCAGATGCGCATGTTCAGGATGGAAATGAAGGGGCCTTACTCATGGAAAAGGCGGCTAAAGTTACCCAGGCCCATCCTTTTCGAAGATGGCAGGAGAGGGAGGCGGAGCTGGTGAGTATACAACATGGCTGCATGCATTTTCCTGGGAGCCTGCTACCTCCTGGAGCTGCCGTCCTCCCTCCTTCCTCTTCTGATCATGCTTCTCAAGTTGTCCCATTTCATCAGAATCTTCCCCAGATGCAGTAGCACAGACTATTGGTGCCTGCTGGGTCCTCTCAATTCCTAGACCAGTGCTGCCTAAAAGACATAAAACGGGAGTCACACAAGGCAGTTTAAATGTTCTAGAAGCCACATTTTAAAACTGTATAAAAATCAGGTGAAATTAATTTCGCTAGCATCCTATATTTTACCCAGTCTACCCAAAATGTCATCATTTCAACCTGCAATCAATATATTCACATGGAGATATTTTAATATTTTATACATTTTTGTCCTTAATTCGATGTGTACATTATTTGGCTAATATAACACCCCTCGGCGTGAAAGGTACTTGAGTGCTTAGCTGTATTTCAAGCGTGCAACAGTCACATGTGGCTGCTGTATTGGACGCCACAGTTCTAGAGCCTTTTTTCATTGCTCGGGCACACACAATTTTACACGTGCAGTTAATCATCTCATCCCCACGTGCCCTGTCTCCTTAGGGAGATTAGAGGCCCCCTTGGGGCCAAGTCTTCATTTTATTTATCTGCTGATCTCCTATGACACCTACAGGCTGTGCCCCCACACTCAGGAGGCCCTCAAAACATGTTTGTTGATGGGAGTGAGCATCGGGGATTGATTTTTGTGGTTTGGTTATGGCTGTAAATGGTGTCTTATAGATTGCTTCTATAGAAGCACCCTGCTGCAATATTAGCAGAAACAAGCAGCCGTGTTGTCAGCATATGCAGTGGCCTCGGGGCAGATGGGGCCCCCTGAGTCAGCGGGGGAAATCCTGCCTGACAAGATACCATTTCTCTGACTTAAGAGGCTGTCATTGCCACTGCGTGCTCCTCCGAGCAGCCCCATTTCCATTAGACCTCAGATCTAGGCCTTGTCGGGGTGCATTACACAAAGGATGTATCTCCAGCCCTTCAGCATCAGGCCGAAAGGCAGTTATTGCAGCAGATGAGCCCGGCCCGAAGCGTGTGTGCGGATGAGCGGGTACATGGGCGACGGGCACCAATGAAGCTGCTCCTTGCTGTATTCATGCACCAGAAATGCCAGGGCACACTCACCCCTCGGCCAGCCAGGCTCCGGACCCAGCAGGGAGCAAGGCAGCCTGTCCTCTGGAAGCTCACCTTTGGTGGGAGAAACAGGCCAGGAACAGTCCATGCATGCAAATGAAGCCACGAGGGCAGTGCTGTCAAGCAGGAGAGAAAGGCGCCAGACAGAGCAGACAGCAGGGAAGCTATCCGTCTGTGGCCTCTCGGAGCACAGGACTCCTTCCCCTGGGTCAGGAGTCAGGCTGGCCTGAGGCTCCAACTCCAGGATGTCATTGTTTCAAAGAGTGCTGATGATGTCATAGTGGGTTCTGGGGTGGCACAGGACCCTGCATGCTATTCCCCTTGGATAAACTTCACCCAGCCTCTGGAGGAGGTGGGCAGGTCTTCATGGCACTCAGCCAGTTCGCCACATCCACCCTCAGCTACTGGCTTGCTGGCTAGCAGCAGGTAACCAGCCTGTCTTTCTTTCTGTGCCTGATGGGAGTGTCCCGATCTGTGCACTTAATGACTTCTCCCTGCGAGGCACTGTAGGGGATAAAAAAGGGAACAGGGTGTGGTGGTGCATGCCTGAAATCCCAGCACTCTGGGAGGCTGAGGCAGGAGGATAGAAAGTTCAAGGCCAGCCCCAGTGACTTAACAACTCCCTGTCTCGAAGTAAAATTTAAAAAATAAAGAGTCGGGGATATAATTCAATGCAAAGTCTCTGGGTTCAATCCTCAGTACCACAAACAAACATAACAAGATGTGGTCGCACCATCATTCTGCCAACAAATTAGCTCGGGAACAAGTCTGGCAGAACGAGACTTGTCATTACCCTGCCAGACTGTGGAGGAGCAGGGCACTAAGGGTTGAAACTGGCTCCCCCGGTTCTCTCCATGTTGCCCAACAGGGTGGCAACAGGCTCAAGGTCAGCCCACCCATCGGCGCAAGTCTTTTTGAGACTCCAGACTGTGTTTCTCGAGATGGTCTAAGAATAGCAAAATTACTTGTAGTGCGTATTAAAAATGCAGATCCCTGGGCCTCTGCCCAACTCTTCCAAATTAGAATTTTCAGGTGTGTGAAAATTTCATGAATGTGCTTTTTAAAAATCACTCCAGAGAATTCATACCCTCAGCCCTGCCCTCCAATTTCCAAGCCCCATGTCTGTCTCACCAGGGTGGGTCAATTTCTCTGTTTGAGATGAATGTTGGCTTTGATATTTTTATTACTGATGAAAAGCCGTGATTCATAAGCTGCCGGTGGCCAGCTGTCAGCTTGGAAGGAGTCAGAGGCCACTAAGAGCAGAATTCCCTATCTTTTCGACCCATCTATAAAATGCTTACCTGAGCAGACGCTGTTTAAAGGCCATTAAAATACCAGACACAGAATAACCCAGTCCATGGAACTTTATAGACATATTTACTCAAACCCTAGTGCTTGCAAAGAGTAAATAAAAGGGAAGCAAAATGAGTAAGCACCCCTAGAAATAAGAACTGAAAGTAAACAGCCCTGTTCACTAAAATAAACAGTACAAATCCAGCGAGGATTAAATGACCTCTAGTCAGACGGGCTCAGAGCCAGAAATGCCCCTGTTGGCTGCCAGAGGAAGAAGAGGTGAGGGCTTGTTCCTGCCATCTGGAGCAAGCTCTCCAGGAGCCCAGTCCCCTGGAGGTCAGGGCCAGGCCCGCAGGCTGGGATTTAGCCTTGGGTTGTGGGAGCAGCCCCAGACTTCCCTAGCAGCCTGTCCAAGGGCCTGAAAATTTCCAAGATTGAATATTAAGTGTGTCCTTAAATGCCTGCAGTAACATGCAGATTTTCTAGAGTCCTATCCCTCAAGTTACTATTTTTTGCCATTATTCAGTAATTCAGCAATCGTTTATCTAACACCTGCTATATGTCAGATTCTGTGCCAGTCGCCAAAGGTTTCCAGATAAATAAGGCATAGTAAAAGATGAGTGAGACATAGTACTGGCTCCCAATTTATTCTGACAGAGAAACTAGCTAACATTAGCTTGGCACGGTGGTGCACAGCCATAATCCCAGTTCCAGGAAGCTGAGACAGGGTAATCCCAGTACCTGGGAGGCTGACCCTGTCTCACACAAATAAATAAACAAACAAAAATATACTAGGTAACATTTTTTGCTCACTTACTATTTGACAAACTTATTGATAAGTACCGCATATGCATTATCTCATTTAATCCTTGTAACATTTGGAGCTTATTACTGTGCCTCCATTTTTCAGATGAGGAAACTGAGGCTCAAAGTATATGGTGTGATGGTAAATATTTAATAACTACCTCTCTGGAAGGAAACAGAGCAAAATGCCCTGATTTGCAGTCTTTACCAATGTTGCTAAATACCCACAGTCCTGTCCCATCTGATGACATCAAGTGTGAAGCAGGAAACAGACAGGACTGGGCTGACTCCAGCCACCACAGCAAACCCAGCTCACAGCCAATCCATGAAGGAACCAGGATTTGACCCAGGTGTGTCTCACCCTGAGCCCACGCTCATAACCATTTCATTGTCTGGTTAATAATTGCACGCAGCGGTTGACGTTTGAGAGGGATGCTGCTTAGGATCTTTGTGAAGTGCAGCCTCACAATGCTCCATAAAACTTCCAGGTTAGCAACCAGCACTTCTTGCTACCGCTTGCATCTCCAACAGGAGCAGTTGGTTTTCTTTGGAGGACCATCCAAAGCACATTGTATTTGGAAGAATTATACATTCACAGGAGGTGGCAAAAATAGTCTACAGAGAGGTCCTTTGCCCCGTTTCCCCCACCAGTAACCACAACACAACACCACAATGAGGAGAGTGACATAGGCAAAGTGCGGTGCCTATATTTCTAGCCTGTTACTTCTAGGACTGCCAGGTTTAACAAATAAAAATACAAGACACTCAGCTATTAAAAAATTTTTTTTTTCTTTTTTTAGTTTAAGTATGTCCCATGTACTATTTGGAATATATTTATACCAAAACAAATAATAAGGATAACTTCTCCTTGCTTATCTTAAATTCAAATTTAACTAGGCATCCTGTATTTTACCTGGCAGCCCTCCAAACTCCACCCCACGCCAGGATTGAACCCAGGGCCTTGTGTTTGCTAAGCAGGCACTGAGCTATGCCCCAGCCCCTGGCAGCCGCATTTCATCACATATAGTCATAACTACCTCTGTAAGCAAGATAGGAAACTATTCATCGCTGTAAACGTATCCCTCGTGTTACTCCTTTATAGTCTCGCTCATCCCTCCCCCGCCTTGGCAACCATTCATCTGTTCTCCCTTTCTATAATGTGTCATTTTTCACTCAGTATTAATGCCCACCCAAGTTGTTTCATTTATCAATGGCTCGCCCCTTTTTATTGCTGTGTTGTATTCCATGAGAACAAGTATTTTGAGAAAGAACAATTGTTTTTAAAAACCTCATTCATTATCTATTTATTGTATACCTACTCTGTGTCAGGCACTGAGGACCGCAGCGGCAGAGTGAAAACTGTGGCATGTCATTGGTCTGCAGCTTAGCCTGAGTTGACAAATGCTGGGACCTCTTCCTGTGGAATTCGAGACAGGAGGTGACACTGTGTGGTAGTGGTGGAGGAAGGGAGGGCAGAGGACTGGGGTGCCGCTCTCTGGAGATGCTAAGGAATGAAGACCTCAGGATGCACTAATGGACTGGACAGGGGGTGTGAACAAGAGCGAGTCCACCATGACACCCAGGGTTTTGGCCTGAACCTGGAAGGATGGAGCTGCTGTGTACCACGATGGGAAGGATGTGGATGGAGTAGGTTTGGGGGAGCAAGGCATTCAGACTCAGACCTAAGAAACTGGAGGTTCCTATTAGGCACACACACGGAGATGGTGAATGAAAACTTGAACACATAGGCTATAACTCAGGAGAAATGTCTGGCTGGAGATACGGAAGTTTGGGAATTTCAGGGTGTACGTGCTATTTAAACCCGCGAGGCTAGAAAAGATCAGCAAAGGACCGAGAGTGAATAGATTTCGAAGATTCAGCCCTGAAGCCCCCGTTTAAAGATGAGGTCATGAGGAGGAGCCAGGGAAGAAGAGGCAAAGGAGTGGTCGGTGAGGATAGCGAGCGTCCTGCAAGCCAGGTGGACAGAGTTTCCAGGAGAGGAAATTTCCGGCAGGTAACCTTGTTGAATACGGCCCAGCACCACGAGCACTGAAAATCAACCGGTGGGTTCCGCACTGTGGCTGTTTCGACCTCAACAACATACATATCAGCGGAAGGGCTGAAGTGAAAACATACTTCCAGAGGGCTTAGAAGAGAATGGGAAGAGAGGAATCGGACACAGTTAAGTGTAGATACCTCTTTTCAAAAAGGAGATTTATTTAAAGGGAAACAGGAAATGAGGCTATTGCAGGAGGAAAATTGGTAAGAGGGGGTTATTTTTCTTAGTGGGAGAAATTACAGAATGTGTGTATGCCGGTCGGCATGACCTGCCGGAACTGTGGAGTTTGATAAGGCAGAAGAGGGAGAACTGCAGAAACAATGCCCTGAAATCCAGGCAGAGTGATACTCACAGCTACCTGGGAGGCTGAGGCAGGAGGGTCAGCTGAGCCCAGGAGAGCCAGAGCATGGGCAACGCAGCAAGAGCTTGCCGCCAAAGGAAAGAAAGGAGGGAAGAAAGAAGAAAAGGAGAGCAGAAGAGAAAAGAAAAAAGAAATGGTGCCCATAAGCAAGAAAGAGGGGCAGCTCTTCTGCAGGAGTGCGGGAGACAGAGTTAGGCCCACAGATGGTTCACGCACAGAAATGAGGACAATTTCTCTTTGAAAGCTTCTACTTCACAGTACAACGCGGGCCACCGTCCTCAGCTGGCAGCGAGGGGCGGGGCAATGTTGTCCTCTGGGAGGGCAGAAGAGTAGACAGTCGGCAGGTGGACTGGTCAGCCTGGCTGTGTGTTTTCCAGCTGCTCAGGACCAGGCAAGGAGCCAGCTGCAGTCAGGGTTAAGGGTTTGCCAGGCGAGGAGGCAAATCCAGAGCTGGGCCAGGGACTCAGAGGAAGTGGTCTTGTGATGGAGTTTTTGTTTTGAGCCAAGAAGAGGGACAGGAAGACAGAAGGAGTGAGGAATGTGTAGGATCAACACTGTAGTTCTAGTATAGGCAAAGAATGGCTGGAGCCAGGTAGCTCTCTAGTGTTTATTTTTGTTTTGTTTTGTTTTGTTTTTGTGGTGCCGGGGATCGAACTCAGGCCCTTGTGCTTGCAAGGCAAGCACTCTAATCACTGAGCTAAATCCCCAGCCCCTCTAGTGTTTATTTTTAACTTCAAATGTCCATCAAAAGAAATATTCCATCTGCTTCCCTTTCCACATGTACACACAATTTCCGTATCAGAAGATGAAAGGTGCACCTTTGAACTCTACCATTTTGCTGCAGGCTGTAGGTTGAAGTCTAGCCGACAAATGCTTACTAACTAAATCAGGGTGTAAGAGAAGACAAAATTCATGGTCATGCAAAGTATTTAAAGATTATCTTTCCTGCCGGGTGTGGTAATGCATGCCTGTAATCCCCGTACTCTGAGAGGCTGAGACAGGAGGATTACAAATCGGAGCCCAGCCTGGGCAACATAGTGAGGGTCTCAAAATAAAAAAAAACGTAAAAGGGCTGGAGATACAGCTCAGTGGGAAGATCTCGTGTTGCCAAAATTTTTTCCACCCGTTATTTTTTAACATTTACTTATTTAGGGCTGGGGATTTAGCTCAACGGTTAGAGTGCTTGCCTTGCAAGTATAAGGCCCCAAGTTCGATCCCCAGCTAAAAAAAAAAAAAAAATTGGGAGAACATTTACTTATTTAGTTATTGAACGTATTTAATACATACACATAAAAATAATTCAAAAGGCACAAAAAGATTTACAGGAGAAAGGGAGAGCTCTTGCACTTCAGTTCCTCGATTGTTCCGGTTCTCTTTCCCAGAGTCAGGTTTCTCTCGTGACTCTTAAAATGTTTTAAACATCCAAGAATATGTGTGTGTTTGCACACAAACAGCTGCGTATCATAACTGCCACTCTATACAATGTCTTTTTGTTTATTTGGTATATTCTTTTAAATTTTTCTATCAGTATTTATAGAGGTGCTTTCACAATACGTAGTTTTTAAACCTCCTTCCCAGAACGTAATTGGTTGGAAATGGCAAGTACCCTAAAATATGTGCTGGCGAACCTGTGACACACATGCCATTTTTCTTTTAAGACAAAAGATGTTAATGTATGAGTTGTTTTTTTCTAAATTAAAATCTCAGTATTCAGGTTTAATTGCCGTGTTGGCACTGTGCAATAAACAAGTGGGTTTTGGGTTGCAGTTTGGGTACTTGTCTCTAAAAGGTTCGCCATCAGTGGCCTAAGAGCTACTTACCTCAAGGCATCCTGGATTTGTAGTCCTCAACCAGTTGAGCACTATATGGAAAACTGGACTGTAAGAAGACAAATTGCACCGCACTGTGCAGGTTCCTATTATTACATCTAGAAGCAAACCACATATTCATTGAAATAAACAATATATTAACCATCAATGAGATATCTAGAGCAGTCTCAGGATCAGAAAAATCAAGATCATCTGATTCAATCTTTTATTAGCAGACAAGGACAGGATATATACACACACACATACACCAGACCTCTTTCTTACCACATTGCTTTGGTCTTCTGAATATCAAGTCACTCTTAACGATCATGTGACAGGGGCTGGGGATTAGCTCAGTGGTAGAGCTCTTGCCTAGCAAGTGCAAGGCCCTGAGCTTGATCCCCAGCAACCCCCACCAAAAACAATTATGTGACAAATTACTACTTAGATACCCAAATCCAAGATGCAGATGGTACAGTAACTGCATAAACCTTGTGCTCATACTCTCATATACTTTAATAAATTATTTCTCCATAATTTATAATACCAAATGCAGTATAAATGGCATATAAATAATTATAAAACTGTTCTTCAAGAAATGACAACAGAAAAGTCTGTAATTGCATATAAGACATGATTTCTTCCCAAATATTTTCCTTCTGTGGTTAGTGAAATCCAAGGATGTGGAAGCTGCCAATAAATGCAGAGGACCAACAATGCATTCTGGCTCCAAGGACAAGAATATTCTCTGCACTGAACTTTGCACAGAACAGTATTTCAGTGTTTGGTCAGGGAGTCCTGTGAACTTAACCCATCACCAAGTGTGTGTATTCCTGAACCCTGCCCCCTGCAATGTCTTCTTGTTGGAATTGAGGGCAGCAGGACCTTGTCAACCTCTCTCCACCCTCTTTATCACTCCCGCTCCAAGTATGTAAATGGAAGATTGCCCCCATGGACCTATAATCCCTGGAATATTGATTACACCCCTGGTAGTGAGCTTCACTTTGAATCCCAGGGCCACCAAGAGTCCTGATTGTTATCCATAGCTAGGCAGGTGCATGGGTTTTAAAACTGTTACTCGCTACTCTTGACATAAGAATATTAGGATCGCTTCCAGGAACATACAGAGTTTGCTTTTTTTCTGTCCTTTTAAGAAGTGCTGGAGCTCTTGGTTGCCCCCTTGCTTGCACCTCTTGCTTGCCTTGCTGCCTTCTGCCTGTCTGCCATGCCACCCTGCCTTGGGTCCAGCCGATTGTGGACTGAATCCTCTGTAAACTGTGAGCTAAATAAACCTTTCTTCCCCACCCCACCCCCCAAAAAGAAGTGTTGGGTTAGGTATGGTGGTGCACATCTGTAATCCCAGCACTCTGGGAAGTTGAGGCAGGAGGATGGCAAGTTGGAGCCCAGCTGGGGCAACTTAGTGACTTGGGGAGATCCGGTAAAAAAAACTGTTTTTTAAAGGACTGGGGATGTAACTCAGTGCAAAGGCCCTGGGTTCAGCCTCCAGTACCACACACACGGACACAAAATATTAAGAGCACGGGTATCAGAATCAAATCCCAGATCCACCCAAATAGGCATGTGATCTTGGGTAAGCAAGTCATTAACGTCTATGTCCCTCAGGTACCTCCCGTATTAGTAGTTACCAAAGCACGCAGAAAAGTGCCGAGGAAAGACCTGAGAGGCCCGAGTAGCACTTGTTCCGCCCCTCTGCCATCAAACTGGTGTTCAAAGAATCTCTGCTAATTATTACTTCGGACAGGTTACTCACCTCTGTATTCTCTTATTTTATGCATAAATAGGGGACAGTAAAAGCCTACCATTGATGGGCATTCGTGAGCATGAAATGAGACATGTGAAAACAAGCTAAGGCTCATCCTGAGCTTCCCGTGAACTTTAGTCGCTTTCCTCTCGTTATCACAAAGGTGGCTGCAGCGGCAGAGAGCACTTTGTCCTGCGCCTGTCCGACCCAGTGACCCGGCGCAGGCGAGCTTTTTCAAACCTCCTCCCGGAGTCGCTACGGGCGGCCGGCGGTTCGCAGCTGTCCGACCGCCTCCCGTGCGCCAGAGGGCGCTAACGGCGGCGGCTGGGGCGAGCGGTGGGCGGGGCGGGTTGAAGGGCGGGGCGAGAGGCACGTCTTGGGTTAGGCAGACCGCGCTGTGAGGGCCCGGCCTGACGGGGGCGGGGAAAGAGGCGGGGTCTGGGCGGGGCCTGAGGAGGGCGGGGCCTGGAGCAGATAGCGCAGTGAGTGGCGTGGCTTACCGAGGGGCGGGGCCGGGAGCGGTCTCGTTTGGGGGCGGGGTGGGCCGAACGAGCGGACGCGGTGACGCTGCTATGAAAGTAGGTGGCGGCCTGCGACCTCGCTTAGATCTCGATCCCAGGTCCCAGGCCGGGCCCGGCGCCCACTCGGGTCTCGGTTTAGCGCCGCGCAGCGTGGGGCATGCCCGACCCTAAGCGAAACCGCAACCCCGCCGCTGGCGACCTGACCTCCCCGGGGCTGGAAGGGGGGAAGGGAGAGGTGAGCCGTTCCCTCGGTTACGGGACGGGGTCGCGCGGGGCGGGCCGGCGTGAGGGCCCGCTTGGGAGCCCGGATTTTTCTTGCCTATCGGCATTTCCTAGCTGGGTGGAGCCCTGGGGGCCCGGGTAGAGCTCGGAATTAGGGGGCTGGCCGACCGGAGCGGGCTGGGCCTGGACCGCGGCTGAGACTGCCGGCCGAGAGAGGTTGGGTCCCGGACTGTGTCCGTCGGCGGGGAAAGGGCGGGAGCAGAGCTCTGAGCCTTGGAGCAGAAGCTCCTGGGTGGAGATTGGGGAGTCCTGGGAGCTCGGACGAGAAGTAGGGGTCTCAGATCTGGTGGGAGCCTGACTGAGCGCCGTCTTCTCTAGCTGGCCATGAATGGCAGGGCCCGCAAAGAGGCAGTGCTGGCCGCGGCCCGAGAGCTCCTCAAGTTCGTGAACCGGAGTCCCTCTCCTTTCCACGGTAAGGGACCAGGGCGCGGAGGATGGGGGCGGGGTGGCCGGCAGCAGCTTCCACCGTTACGAGAGGGCCCTTTTCCCACAGCTGTGGCTGAGTGCCGCACCCGCCTCCTCCAGGCTGGCTTTCATGAACTCAAGGAGACTGAGAGCTGGGATATCAAGCCGGAGAGCAAGGTACTAGTGATATTTCATCACTGGATTGCATCTCGTGGGTACCAGCTGCCTAAGCCACTCACACCCCTGCCTCCTTTCTCCCTCTGCAGTATTTCCTGACCAGGAACTCCTCTACCATCATCGCCTTTGCAGTGGGGGGCCAATATGTTCCTGGCAATGGCTTCAGCCTCATCGGGGCGCACACCGACAGTCCTTGCCTCCGGGTGAGAACGCAGGGCTCTGCTGGGGTGAGGGGAGGGGTTAGGGTCGGCCACGGGGTACAGTTTGGTGGGGGGCCTCTATCCCCTGGAGCAGGAGAGAAGCCAGGCTTGTTGCCCCCTTTTTCCACTCTTTGGCCCTTTGTCTGACCCTGATATTTGCTCTGTATAACTTAATTTGTAAAACAAATCTTGTCATCCGGCATGACTTCCCGTCTTCACGCTCAGGTGAAACGCAGGTCTCGCCGAAGCCAGGCAGGCTTCCATCAGGTTGGGGTAGAGACCTATGGTGGTGGCATCTGGAACACTTGGTTTGATCGTGACCTGACCTTGGCTGGACGTGTCATTATCAAGGTAGGAACTGGGGTGGCGGACTAGGAGGCACTTGGTGTCAGCTGCCTGTTAACTGAATGTCATATTCCTTCTGGGTACCATTGGAGAGCTCCCTGGGGAAGAGGGTTGGAGGTAGCCTGAACTGTGTGTTTAGTCTGGCTGACCTGGCCTGTTGGCTGCAGTGCCCCTCCTCAGGGCGGCTGGAGCAGCGGCTGGTGCATGTGGACCGGCCTATCCTGCGCATCCCACACCTGGCCATCCATCTGCAGCGAAATATCAACGAGAGCTTTGGGCCCAACACAGAGACGCACCTGTGAGACTGGGGCAGGGGCTGTGCTGGAAGGGAGGGATGGGATGTGGCACTAGGTGACAGAAGGGACCCCAGTGGGACCTGGGAGACCAGTGCTTAATGGCCAGTCAAGTTCCACTCTTGGGGCCCGGTTGCTCTCCAAGGGTCTTCATAGCTCTGCTGTTTGGGGAGTGGGTTGGGAAGTGGAGGGCAAGGGCAACTCCCCAGTAGGAGATCCCTGAGTCCATGGGTGCCCACCAGCCTTCCCCATGCCCTCCTTTCTCCTGTCTCCCCACAGAGTCCCCATTCTTGCCACAGCAATCCAGGAGGAGCTCGAGAAGGGGGCTCCTGAGCCAGGGCCTCTCAATACAGCTGTAAGAGGGTCCCCTGTTCTAGGGAGTTGGAAAGAGGGGGAACAGACAGATCCCCTGAAAAGGGGTGAGGAGAAGAGGCACAGACCCTCCTCCAAATCCAGACATCCTCTGCCCTGCAGGACGAGCGGCACCACTCGGTCCTCACGTCCCTGCTCTGTGCCCAGCTGGGGCTAAGCCCTGAAGACATCTTGGAGATGGAGCTGTGCTTGGCAGACACCCAGCCTGCGGTGAGGGGTGGCTGCAGGAGCTAGGGGTGGGGGCAGTGTCCCAGTCAGCCCTAGCACGTCCTCCGAAGTACTCATCCCCTCCACCAGCCCTTCAAATACTCTCATCCCTATTACACTCCCAGACCAGTGGTTCCCAGATAGGCAAGATGTACACATGTGTAAGTGTGTGTCCATCCATTGTCATCCCATCCCCCACCTGCACTGGGGCTGTCTGTGGGGTAGGGTCTGGGAATCAGCCCTTTTCATAAGATGCTCGTCAGTTTCTGCTATAGGTGGTCTCTGGCTGCTTGGAGCTGCACTGTCTCTGAACCTCTGAGGGCAGAAGGCCAGGAAGTGGCCACTTGCTCTCTGCCTCCCATTAGCCGTCTGCAGGAGATCGCCAAGTCTTTGGGTTCTTGAATATGTACTAGGGTAAAGCAGGGGGCTGAGGGGCTCTAGGCTCAGGCTGACCGCCCTGTCTGTCCAGGTGCTGGGTGGAGCCTATGACGAGTTCATCTTTGCCCCGCGGCTGGACAATCTGCATAGCTGCTTCTGTGCCCTGCAGGTGAGGAACGGGTACCCAGGCAGCATACACAGGAGAGGTGGAGAGTGAGGGGAGGGGACGGTGTCAAGCCCGGCAGGTGCCGGATGGACCGCAGGGAGGGCCCATTCCTGCCGCATTGGTGTCACCACTGGCCTGAGGCCGGGGGCTGATGTAATGGGAATCCAAGAAATGTCTAGAGTACTTGTGTGGTGTCTTGTCCTACCCCTGTTTGTTCTGCTGCCTTCAATTAACAATCTCTGCCTCAAGGGAAAGCCCTGCTACTGCACCAAGCAGTATGGGCCGCCTCCTTCTGCTTCCCTCTCACCTCGCCCAACTTAAGTCCAACCAGTCTTCTCTCTTCCTCAGGATCTCAGTGGGACAGTCTTCCTCCCAGTCCCCTTCGTGTGCTCCACCCTCTTTTCACCCAGTCAGCTCCCTTTCTCTTCTCTTGCTCTCACCCCTCTCTCTGCCTTTTTTTCAACCTTCCTTTCCCTTCTCATCCTGAAGCTGGAGACAGACTGTGGGCTATAACTGAGACCAGAGCCCGCTTTGGGGCCTGCGTCTCCTTCTGTAGCCAGCTGAGATTAGAGTCGCCTCTTTGGACTTCAGCCTGTTAACTGAGCCTGATCAGTCTGCATGAACTCCTTGGCCTTCTGTTTGCCCAGGATGCCCAGCTGCTCTCCATCTTCCGCATCTTCTCCCTGCCTTTTGCATGAGAAGGTGTGGGAGCACAGCACCCAGAGGGTGCTTGGAAAGGTCCCCACCACCCTCTTCAAGGGCCCCTCTTCTTAGCGCCCTGGGAGAGGAGACTATGAAAGCGCCACCCACTTCTGGATGGAACAC